>JACEGR010005462.1:0-72956 GCA_014170235.1 Listronotus bonariensis
GTGTTTTAATTTATTATGTTTTGTGTCTATAAATTACGATTTTTTAAGCGCCGTAACGTATGTTTAGGCAATATTTAATATACTTTCTTAATAACATTTATTTTTTTACATTATTTTTAGCAACACGGATCGGTATATTGGCAAAAAGGAGCAGAAGAAACGCTCAAAAACTTAGATCCTAGCCAGTTTTTACACGAACAACTGTCACACAGTTTCTCAGTAACAAATAGCCCGATTTGGATGGATGCTAGCACAACAAAACAGTGTAAGGAACTAGAGGCGGCGGTGGGTGGGCCCGAGGTAAATAAATTATTTCTATGTATATCAGTGACAATTCGTAAATATTGTAACCCATAAAATGGCTGGGCACCAAATCCGGGCTATAGACTGGATAACCATTTTTCACAATTCGCACTCCCTAAACATTAAACATTTTGCGTCTCGCTATATATATATTGTAATAATGATGCTTAGTAATGTTCTTATACAGTGTTGTTCAATATAAATGTGTACTCAATACACTAGAGCGGGGATGGCGAACCAATGACACGCGAGGTAAAATTTTGGGCACGCAAGTGTGTTAATGTTTTTTTTCAGTAAAAATTATACAGCGGCCGAAAGGGGCAAGGATGGAACCCATTTTTTAATGATGGAGAAAGGTTTTCTAAACATAATTCACACGTTTTTTTTCACGGGGTTAATATATTAAACTTTAGTTAACAATTTTATTGATGAAGGCGCAGTATTCGCGCGCATTCCTTTTACTGCGCATGATAAGATCTAATTTTGACAACAATTGTTGTGAATTTGTTTGGGCCAGGGACTATCAAGATCAACAACGTATTAAAGACTTTGTATTAGTAAGGTTCTATAGTTAATTTCTCAAAACGACTATAGAAATTTTGTGTGTTGTATTGTTGTTTATTTTAGGAATTGGCGAGAATAACCGGATCAAGAGCTTACGAAAGATTTACTGGTTCACAAATTGCAAAAATTTACCAAACTAGGCCAGATGCATATAAAAGTACCGAGGTAGGTTAACAAATTAATTAAGATTTAAAGTAATTAACGTTAGACCAGAAATTTTTTAAGCAATAATCTCTTAAACTGAAGTGCGCTTACATGTTAGGATGTTTTATCACATAAACTTACCTGTCATTTGACTATTACCACAAAATAAAGCTATATCTATGCTATCAATAACATATTGTGGTACACAGATTGGTGATCATGGTAAATAATCCTCAATATCATCCACAACCTCACCATCTAATTCTTCTTCTCTTTAGTTAATTGAATCAAGTATGTAACTTTGAAACCGACATCTTCATTTTCCATTACTTTCTCATTAGCTTCTGCTATTTTTAAATTACCTTCATTTAGTAAATTATAATTATGGGCAACATAAGTTAGGTGTCTTCTAAGAAACCATATATTTTTTACATTCTAGGTTTACCATAATCTGTTTTTTTTAGAAAATATCACTCGTCAGTAGCTTTGTAGGAAGTATACTGCTAGGCAAAATAGCACCAATTGATATCTCCGACGGTTCAGGCATGAATCTAATGGACATACGAGACCAAAACTTGGCACCAGCCACTCTTAGATGCCTGCGCTCCCGATTTAAAAAAGAAAAATTGGGTGAACCAGTACCCTCAAATACTAATATTGGATCTATTTCTAACTATTTTGTGGAGAGGTATCATTTTTCTCCAAAATGTAATGTTATAGCATGTACTGGAGATAATCCAGCTTCATTAGTAGGTAATCTTACTAGTTGACCTAACAGTCACAGTAAAACTTTTTAAAATTAAGATGCATAATTATACCCAAACAGCAAAAACTTTCCACTGGGCAATCCCCATATAAGTAAAGCACGGGTCTCGCGATGCTTTATGTCCGCTCCACAGCTTAACCATTGTTTGGTAGTGTATCCCAGCTCTGCAGCAAGGTCAAGAAATAGTGGCGACGCATGCTTTACTTATATGGGGGATTGCTCAATGGAAATTTTTGCTGTTTGGGCTACCGTATTAACTAAGTCAAATGGTTCACAAGTAATGCGTGGAAAAGAAACGGTCTGACGCGTGTAAAATACCAACAAAAAAAATTTTCCTAGCTATTTTTAATGCAAAAGCATATTTTTATATTATTTTCAGAATCTACAGAACGTTTTAGACATACCTTGTGAATCACAATATCATAAAGCTATTTGTCTGTCACAGTAAAGGTCAGGCCACCGCAACGAGCCCGTGGCATTGCGTTTTCCTGGTGAAATGTAGGGGTTGCGGTGCAAAAAGTTTTGTATTTAATCAGTAATATGAGTCAATTATACCACGCTTTTAATATCATATCGATCGTAAAATCAACCTTTACAAATAAGGTAACACTTTAAGGTTTGATCACATATAACCACACCGAGGCCTGGACCGTAGCACGGCCGAGTCTCGGTTTTGAACCCCGCACCGCATTTTAACAAATAAACAAACATCACCAACCAACGGTTATATGCTAAGACTGTAAAGAATAAAGGTCATTGGCTATACGTCACGCTGCGTCGGCTGCTACGCATTTTTAATTAGGCAGTTTGCATCCAACTTGTGATATTTATAGTTTATTCGATTTTTAGATATGTTGATTTAAAAAAAAACTTATTAAAACAAAAAATAACAATGTATTCTTAAGTTTTATTTACCTATTATTATTAACAAGATGTAACAATAAAATTAAATTTAAATTTTTTAATACTTATCAAATCCCTTTTTTTTTGTATTGTTTGTTTACAACAACCAACCTTTAACCACTAATTTTTAATTTTTATACGTAATGAACTAAAATAAAAACGCCCGAAAACTCAAAGCTTGGTTCGGGGAACATCGACGCTATCCAATCCACGTATGATTTCGTTGGCTGGACATATTTTAGACCGTACGGGACACGGTCGTGCTACGATGCAGGTCTTGTGGGACATCGGTGCGGTTATGTGTGGCCAGACTTTTACCCATCAATACTCAAAGTTTGGATAAAAGGAACACAGATAAGTAGGAAAATCTGTTTTATTTAAACAAAGAGACATACATACATAAAACAATAAACTTAGCTTGACAAAAAATCATTTTATATTTTTGAGGGCATGAAAATGTTTTCGAATTTTTTGAATTAATTTGCCCCACTTTCCTCTATCATCGTGAATCCGGGCTCAGTGCGGTTATGTGTGGCACTTAAACAGTTTGAAACCGGAGCGCCTTTCTTGAAACATTTCTTATTAAAGCTGGAACCGGATGTTCCTTTTTTTTAAGAACCTATCAGAATCATCCCTATAATAATTAAATAAAATAAACTTCCTCAATGCCATGATTTAAATTTTTAAAATATTTTGTTGTTGTAGGTATGAGACTAACAGACAGGTGGATAGCTGTAAGCTTAGGTACCAGTGACACAGCATTTTTCTGGTTAAGAGAACCAAGAGTTATCCTAAATGGCCACGTTTTATGTAACCCCGTAGACAAAGATGCCTATATGGTTTTACTATGCTTCAAAAATGGTTCGTTTACGAGAGAGAGAATAAGAGACAACTGTGCTAATGGGTCCTGGGATATTTTTAGCCAGTTGTTGGAAGAGTACACCAAGAGGAAATTTTGGAAATATGGGTAAGACTATTTTATAGTTTATTTGTTTTCTGGATTTTTAAATTTAATCAAAATATTATTTGGCCTTTTTCCAGACTAAAGATATTTAATAAACATTTAAAAAAAAATAATCTTTTTTTTATGCTATTAAGAGCTATTCTGCCCTAGCATAATATAATAAAACTTAAGATTACTTTAAAAAAATTAATAAATTATTTATTATAAAATACCTATTTTAATTTAGGTTATAAAAAAATACTTACTATACAGAGAAGGCTGCAAACCCTAAACAGAGATTCAAAGGCAAAATTAGTTTATCATACTCCAATAAAATAAGTTCTTAACGAGACTGCCATAAGATAACCGAGCCTTTGATCGCGTTTAAAAAAATGTGGTAAACGGCTGGTAAAATTTTTTGGCATTTTTAATCAGATTAACAGTAATTTTGTGGTAAAAATTTTACCACATTTTTGAGACGCGACCAAAAGCTCAGTCCCGCTAAGAACTTATTATTTTGGATTATGATAAAATAATTTCGACCGGGAGCCTTTGAATCTTTGTTTAGGGTTTGCAACCTTCTCTGCATAGTAGGTAATTTTTGTTTATATAAGCTAAATTAAAATAATTATTTTATATTAAATATTTTATTAAATTATTTTTTTAAGTAATCTTAACTTTTATTATATTATGCAAGGAGCAGAATAGTTCTTCATAGTATATTAAGAAGTTTAATTTTCTTAAAATGTGTTTATTAAATATTTTTACTCTTGAGAAAAGCCAAATATTATTTTTTTTAAATGGGTAAAACTGGATATTTTGGTCCCAGCATCATATGCTATTATTGTTCCTTTTTTTTTATTCTTGTTAGGCTTGTATTATGATGTTCAAGAAATCCTACCGTTCCTGAAAGGTGATTTTAGATATAGCAAAACGCAAAGTGTTGCCAAATTTACTAGTCTGGAAGTAGAAGTTCGTGCATGTATAGAAGGACAGCTTATAGCCAAAGGGCGTATGCCGAAGATTTTGGATATAAACTCGGTAAGAAAAAAACATTTTTACAAAAACTTAGTAGACATTTTCTTAAAGTGGCGAAAGGCTAAGATACATATTGATCTTTATTTTTAAAATAAGCAAATTTAGTTACCTGCTTGCCTTTTAAAATAAGAAATTATGGTAGTAATAAAAACGTTTATAAAAGTTTAATTACTTAAGGCAATTAAACTCTTTTTGGATTTAAATAATTTTCTTGACGTCCACATTCTTTATTTATTTTAAAACACAACTTTTCAACTAGTAACAATATTCAGCCGTCTTTAGGTGAAATAAATTGTGAGTAATATCAGCACTGTTGCCGGCTTTAGGCCATACGTAATCTCTCATTTTTAAAATTTATCTCTATGTGCTAAAATATCACAATACTGAATTTTTGGTTAAATCTGGCAACAGTGTCGCTAACAGTATTTAATTCCGAATTAAATAAAAAATATGTTTTTCATTGGCCCAGGTCAAGGAACAAAAATACTGGCAACAGGAGGAGCGTCCCAAAATAAAGCAATTCTACAAGTTTTGGCAGATGTGTTCAATTCTCCTGTTTATGTACAGGTATTATATTTTTATATAATTATTTTTAGTTGATTGTACTTTTAACCTGCTTTTTGTTAATAGGAAGCTGCCAACTCAGCCATGTTAGGTTCGGCCTACCAAGCAAAGCACGGCGTACTCGGTGGTCGCTATAACGAAATGATTTCGGTGTTGCCAGAACCACTAAAAGTCTGCGAACCATACCCTGATGCAGAAGAAATTTATGCACCTATGACACTGAGATATAGACAAATTATAAAAGACTTATTGGAGGAGAACAGTGTAATGGCAAATGTAATAAGTAAAATTCCAAAATATGCATTAAAATCGTATTCTCGAGAATACGATATGATATTATAACTAAAAGATGCGCGCACCTTCCATTTACCTGGTTAGTAAAGTGGTCCTAATCTAAAACCATTTCGGTGACTATCTGGGTAAAAATTCTTGTTTGCATTTATTTTTTTATTGTTATTTAATTTTAAATATAGTCTGTTTTTATTAAAATTTGATTAGGATTTTTTTGCAGGGTATTCCATTTCATAAACCTATCTCCACTATTTCTCGAAACATTATTTCCATGCAAATCCGAAGATTAATGTTTAACTTCCATTAGAAACGTAATAAACTTACATTCCCCTAACTTTATTTAGGATGATTCTGTAGTATCTGTATATTTCATCAGAATTCTTTCTTCTCTTAAGATATACAGGGTACGACAAAAAGTACGATTTTTTGAATGGAACACCCTGTATATTGAATCATCATTTAAAAGATAATTTAAAGAGCGTTACAAAAATACCATATTTTATGGGTCTATCTTTAATGGTTCTGGAAATATGGTCATTAAATATAATTATCGGGCAAATATTGCCATAATATAACCTATAGATGGGTCCACATTTAATTCATTCTGAAAGCACTACTGCAAAGTACACAAAAATTATAAAGGTAATAAACCCTTTTGTAAACAATGATTTATTGCAGCAAAAAATATTCAACCCGAAGAGTTTCTGGTTTCACGCCACGTGACACCGGTTTTTTAGCAGGCCAGAGGCGAAATGTGGATGTTTTTAAGTACGAGATACGTGTTTAAGCAATATTTTTTTATTTATCTAAAAAATATGTAATCAGGCTCTGTCAGAGGCTATGTGCCTTCGAAAGGGTTTGTTTACTTTATCATTTTTTGTGTACTTAGCGGCTTTGCTTTTAGATTGAATTAAATGTGGACCCATCTATACCTACATTATTGAAATGTATACTTATTCTTTAGATTTAGATGACCATATTTACCAAACTAATAAAGATAGATATATGAAATGTAATATTTTTTAAAGCTTCTTAAAATATCTTTTTATTAGTGATATAATCTTCAGGGTGTTCCATAAAGAAAAAAACATACTTTTTGTCCTAACCTGCATATTTTAAGAGATATTAAAAATCTAATTATTAAATCAGAAACTGCAGAATTAACCCAACAAAGTGATATAATTATTTATTTTATACGATAAAAAATAAAAGAGTTGAGGGGGTGTAAATTTATAACTTGACACCAGCGACGGATCTCCCATTAGGCTGAGTAGGCTGAAGCCTAGGGGCCCCCAATAGAAGGGGGCCTCGCAGGGGCCCCAATGTGAAATAGACCCCGCACTGTACTAATGCACTCTTACGCTAAGAAATAAGAGAATAAAAATAATTGCAGTATTTTAAAAATATAAACCAGATATAAAATATCTTTAAACTGTAATTTAGTACTCTACCACTTAGTTCCCTGTAAAATATTTCCCGATTAATTCAGCTCCTGACACCGCGTCGCCGTTATTCTTCTTTGGCGTATGTCGCATCATATCATAGTAGAGATTGAGCTTAAGCGTAAAGCGTGCGAAGATGTAGGTTGGCAGCAATGACAGCTGCGCGGAATAGCGGTGTGGTAATAGGTGAACTGTCAGACATCGGGGAATTACCGAATCCCGACGAAATCCATGTAGTTAATTTTGTATTATTTGCAAGCGACATATAAGTTGTTGTTGGTACATAATTCTGGTATTTTAGTAAACCATCAATTAACATAATCATAGACTAGATAAACATTGACTAGTTACTCGTAAAGACTTTGTTTTAAATAGTAATTTTTGAGCTTTCGACTGAACTTCTGTGTTAGGAATGTATCATCTTCTGTGTTAGAAAAATTATATATTTTCTGTTTCACTTAAGTTGATTAATTTAAATTTGGATTGAGAAAAGGAAGAAATATTTCTACTTGGTAGGGATAAGTTTCGTATAGAGGTACCGTAAACCGGGGTAACTTTGTGACTTGGGCATTACTTTGGGACACCTGCTACTTTTCCCACACTTTTTCTTAAAAAATATATTTAAGAAGTAAATATGACAACTTTTGGTATTCAGTCTTGTTTATAAGATAATAATAAGGAAAACAAATAAGTTTGGCAACATTGGATTTATTCTGGCAACAGCAGTGAATTTTTAGCTGTAACAGGTCTTTACACGCATTTTCCAAATCTCTGTAAACTTTCCATTGTGCAGCCAAAACGATTAAAGCTACTTTATTTTTGGTAAGTACATCTTATTGTAGTTATATTTTGGCTATGTTTTGATAATATAGCAAAACAAATTATCGACACCAAAAAATATTATATTTGTTTACATAAAAAATAGTAACATGTGGAGGTAACTTTGGTACTTGTCCCAAAGTTAGACAGCGGACGTTTGCGGTGGAATCTAATTTAAAAAACAGAGTGTACCAAAGTTACACTTGCTCTAATTTTTAATAACCTTTGTTTTGTTTATCTCTTTCAGAACTAATCATGCCTCGCAAGCCACAGCGTCTACTTGGTGCGCGAAATTATAAAAATTATTCGGAAGAAAAACTTCAACAGGCTGTCGATGAAATTAAAAGCAAATCGATTTCTTTCCGTAATGCGTCAAAAAAATATCATATAACCAAAAACACTTTATGGAATAAAATCCACGGAAAGCATACTCGTAAACATGGTAAGCCAAGGGTCTTTTCGGAAGATGAAGAAGAATCATTCGCTGGACATTTAATTGCTTTATCTGCCTTTGGTTTTCCATTAACAGCTGAAGACTTAAAAGTTTGTGTTAAGGCTTAATTGGACAGGCAGGGAAGAAAAGTTTCATGCTTTAAAAACAATTATCCAGGTCCTGATTGGGTAGCTTCATTTTTAAAGCGCAGACCAGAACTTAGTCAAAGGTTCTCCCAAAATATTTCGCATGCACGAGCAGAAACAGACGAGGCTGTAATTAACGAGTACTTTGATAATTTACAAATTGAGCTGGAAGGGGTCCCTCCAGCAAACATATATAATTACGACGAAACAAATCTCGTCGATGATCCGGGCCGATCCAAAGTTATTACAAGAAAGGGAACCAAGTATCCTGAGAAGATTCGAAATTCTTCGAAAGCATGTACATCTCTTATGATTTACGGAAATGCCGAGGGTCAGCTTGCTCCGGTTTATATTAATTACAAAGCTCAAAAACTATGGTCAACCTGGACGGAAGATGGTCCATTAAATGCCCGTTATAACCGTACGAGTAGCGGATGGTTCGACTTCCAAGTATTTGAGGATTGGTTTATTAATTTAATGCTCCCAATTCTAAAACGAAAAGAGGGTCGTAAAATTTTAATTGGGGACAATCTTAGTTCCCACCTTAACGTGGAGGTGATCAGACAGTGCGAATTAAATAATATAAGATTTATTGCACTGCCTCCAAATACGACGCATCTCCTGCAGCCGCTGGATGTAGCATACTTTCGTCCTATGAAAGGAGCCTGGAGACAAATCTTAAATGACTGGAAGAACACGGCTGAAGGATGTCGTTTTAGCGGCATACCAAAGGATACTTTTCCTAGACTTTTAAAAACTCTGTTGACAAAATTGGAAGAGCGAGGTGCTGAAAATCTTAAATCTGGATTCAGAAAATGCGGAATTTACCTTTTAATAAGGAAGTCGTTTTGAATAGATTGCACGGAAATGTGGTGGCTGGCGACCCTGCAATAAAAAAGTTGTTGGCGAAAGCTTTTGGGACATCTTGCTCAAACACGTCACGAAATAACAGCATCCCGTATTCGTAGAAGAAAGAAACTCCAAGTGCCTCCTGGTAAAGGAATAACGGTTGCCGATGTACAGAATGCCTCCTCCACCGAGCCTCCCAACAATTCGCCGCAGCCCTCCACGTCTGGAATCCAGAACGGGAGAAGCATACAAACGCCTTTTGGAGGTTCAGATTCTGACGACAGCTTACATGTAATCGAAATAAAAAGTCATAAATCTAAAAGAACAAAAACTGTTTCAGAGAGCTCAGATAATAGCATTCAGAGTGTTAAATATGCAGAAAGTGACGATAGTCCTTACAATCCTGAACTGTCAGTGCAGAACAAGATCAAGTCAAGCCTGCATTTTCCATGGATTCAAAAAAGTTGGAAATTACGTGTTGGTTATTTACAACCAAAAATATTTCCCTGGACAAATCACGAAAGTTTTTAATCTTGGAGCGATTGTCAATGTTATGACACCCTATGGAAAGCAATGGAAATGGCCAAATCACAAAGACGAGATATTTTATAGCAACCAAGAAATAATAATGGCTATAAAAAAACCTGAACGTCGTGGACATCGAGAAGTTTTCGATGTTCCAGAATTAAAAGATTTTGTTTAAGAAAAATATTATATTTTTAAAATAGCTTTCGTTTGATTTTAGAATTAAGCCTTATTTAAAGCGTTACCTATATATTTTTTTAATTTATTTATGTATTTAAAAATACGAAACTGATGATATTTTTATTTACTTAGCTTCTAGTGATTTGATATATTAAAATTTCTTTTTATGTTGTTATCTAGCAATAAAAGAGTGTTAAGAAACATTAATCTTGTTCTTTTTCCCCCTCTTATAAATAAAAAATGGCAGAAATATGTCTCTTTTTGCCATTTCAAGTTTTTTTGTTCAGCAATGTCTATCTTTAGGACACAGGCCAATAACGTTGAAATATTGATATAAAAGCCAGTGTACCAAAGTTACCCCAAATGACGGGGTAACATTGGGACACATTTAAGGCCAAATATGTCAACTTACAAAGTAAATAAATGATGTTTTTGTACTATTGAATACTTGGGGGTGTTGGTACATTGCGATTCAGTAGTCAAAGCCCAGTTATTTTTGCAAGATCAAGTTTAATTAAAGAAAAACATAAAAAACCGTACCAAAGTTACCCCGGTTTACGGTATTTAATGTGTTACTGGATAAATTCAAATTTTTGATAAAATTGGGCAAAAAAGACTAAATTATTGAACCTGAATCAATGGAGTTCGTTATGCCATTATATAAAAATCATATTGGGGAAGAACTTTCTAGTGAATGCTGTCAGTTTCAACATTATTTAAATATCGTACATTTTACGCAAAAGGATTGTATTACCGCTTCCGAAATGTTAACTCTAATTTTGGAGAAAAACCTTATTGATATATTTCCAAATCTGTATAAACTTCTAAAAATTAACTTAACAATACCAATAACAAGATGCGAAGCAGAACGGTCGTTCTCAAAAATGGCCGATATAAAAAATAAATATAGGTCAACAATGACGGATGAAAGATTAAATAACCTTTCAATCCTATCAATTGAATCTGACATCACTAGGTCCATTTTTTATGACAATAGAATTCGCGAATATGTAACAGTTAAGAGCAGAAGAGAAATTTTTTGAAATTGTTATTTGCATATAATTACCTATAATTATAATAATATATAAGTAATTTTGTTTAAATATTTACATGCGTCGTTTTATTTATTCAAAAAAAAATTAGCCTATTTTAGAAATTTAGAAAATGTATCCTCTTGGGAGCTTTGTAGGGGGCCTCAAAAATGCAGTCAGCCTAGGGCCCCAAAAACCACGATCCGCCACTGCTCGACACCCTGTACATTGTAAATCTTACATACTTAAAAAGTGTTTTAAGATACTACATGATTTTTTAGTACTTTAAAATCATCTAACATATTTACTTTAAAAGTTATTGAAATACTTTAAAGCATGCTATATTTTTATGTAATCTCTCGGGCACTTCTGGAAGGTCTTGGATACTTTTGTAATATCTTGTAAACCTTGAAAAACTTCGATACTTTGGAATGTCTGAGCGACTTACAGTAGATATACTGTTACAGGACATGTATAGATACTTATAATACATTTTCTAATGAGGTAAAACAAAGAATTCATATTTTCTTGGAGTATCTATATTTTTGCCAAATGTAAAGCTGCAAATAACAATCTTTGTTTAGAAGTTCTAATTCTAAAATGTATTTATTTATTTTTTAATTACAAATTACAATGTATCTATTTAAAATTACAAAAAATATTAATAATTTTGTTGAGAAATTAGTGAAAATCTACTACTAGACCTTGTAGCCGTTTGTAATCAATTTTGAAATAAAAACAAAAAGTTCTTCAGACAAATTAATAATAAAATATTCCTACATAAAACACCTATTCATATCACCTAATTAAACATAATCTTAATTTACTTCTTTCTGCCACCTCTTTCCTTGATCTGAAGTTGAATTACTGCACCTGGAGTAATATTGTAGTATCCCAAACTATTCTGATCTTTGAAGAACATGCCCTAAAAATAAAATTATGGTGAGTTAAAAGTTTTTTTTTTTGAGTAAAATCATAAACAAATTTAATTTATTGAAGCACTCCACAACCCCTAGGTCTCTTTGGAGCCACCCTTTTTATTATAATTTGAAATTACTTGTAATACCACTAGTGCTAAATTTATTTCTGGAAATTTTGTTCAGGCCACGAATATTTTGAAAATTATCCCGAGCCGCAGACGAGGGAGAATTTTCTTAAAATATTCGTGGCCGAGAAAATAATTTCCCAGAACGATTTAAGCACGTGTGGTATTCTGTAAGAAAATTTCACACCAAGTTTGTGTTAAATAATATTCTTTTAAATTAATATTTGTAACTTTGCCACGAGCTTTAAAATTTTACTATAAAATAAATATTTTCCAGTTTACCAATTGTAGTTGCAAATATATGTAATTTTAGAACTTATCATTGTTTATTCTTTTATAGTATATATACCTTATATTACTACAGTTGGTAAAAATAGTTTATTTTAATTTTTTAGACCCATACCTTGCTTTCGTTTGCTCTTCGCTTATGTCTAGTACTTCAGTCTTATGATATTATTTTACTAACTGTAGTTGTATAAAATTGTCATTTAGGGTCTTAAAACCTTACATTACTTTATATTATGTTATGTCTGAAATACTACAACGGGTACAAAATAACATTTTCTTTAATTATGTATGTGAATGACAGACATGACGTTAAAACAAATTCAATGATTATGTCAAAAAATGTCCACTATAATTCGCTCCAGGGTACCCCAGCCAGGAGAAAAAATCCGATAAACACTTGTGTTGTCATGGTAATGCAACCAAAACTACACGTTTGATTGGTCAAAAAACAGTGGCTAAGAAAATTTTTATATCAATATTATACTTACATCAAAGAACAACTTCTGTTTGGCTGGAGGCATGCTGACTTCTTCCTGTATCTTGGACTTGAGATTACCCACAGATTCTGTCAAAGGAACGGTGAATGCCAGCATCTGTCCATTTAATTTCCATTCTGATTTTTCTGGCATCATAGGGATAGCAACCTTTACATTCACAGGGCCCTAAAAATAAAAAAATATATTATTAATTCACTTTCATTATCAAATCGTTGATGGTGCTACTGGGTAGTTCTAAAAAAGTAACTCCTAATTAGGTTTATTACATACCGGGTCGTGCATAGAAAATCCCATGTAAATTTTAATAACTTTAAATATTGGCTCCTCAATTGATTTTACAACAAAATTGTATTAGATAAAAACTATTTGTAAAATCGTTGCGTACCTGATACATACTGTATGAATCCATCAGTAATGAATAAAATGTCTTGGCAATTTTTCAATTGACGTTTTACATTCTATTAGTTATTTATTGTTATTTATTCATTACTGGTGAATTTATTACGGTATACAGGGTGTTACAAATTCGATGCATTAGCATTGCTATCTCGGTAATTATAAGAGATAGAGATTTGGTTAAATTCAGGCAAAGTTGCGCATCCTAATGCTGAATAATTGGGCGAAGAGAAATTTACAGAATTCCGGTTACTTCCGGAGATATCCGGAAAAAACCGAAAAATTTAATTATTCAGTTTATTTTTTAAGGCCCTGTTAGTAATTATTTAAAAAAAAACAATAGCACTTTCTTAAGGCACTTTTTGTGCTCTTCAAGACATTTTTTTCATTTTTCCGATACGACGTTTCGTTTTTAGCTACCATCATCAGCTTCATTGTTTAAAATATGGACCAGGATGATGATAAAACAAAACGTCATATCGAAAAAATAAAAATATTTTCTTGAAGAGCTTAACAAAGTGTCTTAAGAAAGTGCTATTGGTTTTTCAAAATAATCATTAAATAGATAATCGAATGTTTCCGTTTTTTTCCGGATATCTCCGACCAATTATTCAGCATTAGGATTTATAAGTTTGCCTTAATTTTACCAACTCTTTATCTCCTATAATTACTGAGATAGTAATGCTAATGCATCAAATTTCTAACATCCTGTATATCAGGAATACAACAATTTTACAAAAAGTTTTTTTTTAATAACTTTTAATTGGCTTATTAAAAATAACGTTTAGTGTGTGTGCTTATTTTATCAATGTCTTTAAAATAGTCCAATACAATTTTGTTCTAATATCATTAGTATTGTATAACTTACTCTGGTCAATTTAGTTTCAATTATTATATTGGTGAAACTAAATTAAACAGAGTAAGTAATACAAGAGACTTTGGGGTTGTATTAGATTCAAAATTATGTTTTGATTTGCATGTTAATAAGATTGTCTCAGAATCTCTACAAATGTTGGGCTTAGTTTTCGGAAATTGTCAATCTTTTAATAATATTGATGCTTTAAGAAGACTTTATTTTTCATTGGTTAGGACAAAACTTTAATATGCATCGGTAGTTTGGTCACCATATTAGGATAAATATGTAAGACCAGTGGAACGAGTCCAAAGAAAGTTTTTGAAATATTTGGTTTTAAAAGAAGAAGGCACTTACCCTCAGAGGGGAATAGATGATGGCCTTCTCCGACGAAGATTCAGAAGAGAAAAGAAGAAATCTTCATAGCATGGTTTTTTTATAAGTTAATTAATGGGGCCATCGTCTGTCCATCTCTGTTGAGTGAAATTAATTTCGCGATCCCGAGGATCGCAAGTAGGAACAGTAGATATTTTTATTTGCCATCGCCCAGTATTAATGCATTGTATATGTCACCAAGTCAAAGAATGTGCTCCTTATACAATGGCATTGCATATCACTGTGATTTTTTCATGAATTATAGATTGTTTGTTTGAGTATGCATAGAACATCTTTAGGTAGATTTTAGTCTTAAAGTTATGCTAGGTTACTATATAATTTTATATAGTTTATATTTGTAGCCCTGTTAATGGTTGCCTGTTGGGCTTGTAATAAATTAATAAATAAAATAAATCAGGGGACCGAATATTTAACAGTATCAAAATTTACATGGGATTTCCTATTGCCAGACCGCCAGTATAGTTAAGCATGTTTAAATAAAGTTCAGTTGTCTATTTCAAAGAACCAATATTTTCCAATCAAATTTTTGGAACCACCCCACTCTCACTTTATTTTTTATTACACTTACCGGATTTCTTGCCAAAAACACCTCCTCAGGCACCAACGAATCCTCATTCCGCATCTTCTTGTTGGCTGGCTCATCATCTAGTGAACCTTCATTTGGATGTTTCATGGGCATACTCATGGGTGGTCCACCCATTGGCGGTCCTCCCATAGGCGGCCCACCCATTGGTGGTCCGCCCATAGGGGGGTGGTGGCATTGGTGTAACGAAACCGGGCATGGGAGGATGTGTCGGCACTAAATAGTAGAGTAATAATAATAATAAATTTGCAGTCATGGCTACAATATAATTTTTGTTTATGTGTTGTGTGGGTTCTAAATAAAAAAATCAACAGATTATAATGTTTAATTTTTATTTCAAGTGAGTTTGGTTAATTTTTTAACTTACTCATTAATGGTGGTCTCATTGGAGGCATTGGTGGAGCCTGCATCATCATTATGGGGAGCTGAGGTGCCATCATTGGGGGTTGGGGCGGTAATTGTATAGGCTGTGGTGGTGCAGGTTGAGAGAGAACTGGAGGCTTTGGTGGCTAAAAAATTATCAAATCCAAGTGTAAAACATGCACAATATGAGATTCCAATTTTAAACTGGATGTTACTTAAGGGTCAAGTCTCTTTAAACTATAATATTTTTTCCTACAACCACATGTAAAAATATCAAATAGAATACTGTTTTTATGCATAGAAAATGCCTTATTATATCACACTAGTGTTACAGAGTACTTTATAACACTAGTGTGATATATGTTATGATGTCATTCTAAAAGACTGTATACATGATTTACGCCAGCCAGAACAAATAACAGCTATCATAGCTGTCATATTGTTATCTATGCTAATATTATAAAGAGGTAAAGTTTGTAACTTTGTTTGTTTGTAAGGGCTTATCTTCGAAAGTACTGAACCGATCATGAAAATTATTTTACAATTAGAAAGCTACCCTACTCAGGAGTGCTATAGGCTATAATTTATTATGATTGAGCAAAAAGTGTACTATTTTTGCTTGTTGGATAAGTTTTTACATTTTAAAACAATACTTACTTGTGGTGGTGGTACCTGTTGTTTTAGAATTGGTGGAGGTGGAGGTTTTAATTTGCTTGAACCTTGCACGTTTTTAGGACCAATTTTTTCTTTTTCTTCATCTGGTAGTAAGCCTTTGACCTATAAGAAAAAAAATAAGTACCATTAATAACTAAGTAACATATTGAAGCATGTAAAAATTATACAGGGTGTTTTCTAACAAAAGTACGAAACTTCAAGGTGTGATTCCTTATGTTATTTTATGAAAAAAAAGTTCCAATAAACATATGTCCGCAGTTGCTTCCTTACTGAGATGTAGGGCGTTAAAATTTAAGAAGTAAGTTTTTTCTTTAAATATCTTTAATATGGTTGGGCCGATTTGGATAAAATTTGGTACATTTGTTTAAAGTAATAGAGCGCTTTTTTAGCCCCAACCAGATTGTTATTATTGGGTCAAGTGGCATCTCAGTGGGCACCGCAACTTATATTATTGAGAAAAAAAGTATGCTACTGACTTTTTTGACGTTTTTATATTTAAGCAATTATTGATACAACTTTTTATTATTCTGTATATTTTTGTATCTAGCATCGTTTTCGAGAAAAAGATTAAAGCCACTTTAATTTTTTATTAAAAGTACCCATAGACGACATGGTAAAAAAACAAATAATTATTTGGTTTCAAATAAATAAGCAGTATCTGCTAAGATAAAAATTGTTTATTTTTTTATTTTGGATTTTTACATTATTTTTTGCTGTTAGGGATACTTTTTAGTATCACTTGGCTTCAATTTTTTTTTCTCGAAAACAAAGTGAGGTAAGAAGGAAGTACAAGAGACTAAAAAGTTGTATTAATAATTGCTTAATTATAAAAATATAAAAACGTCAAAAAAGTCAGTGGCGTACTTTTTTTCTCAACGATAAAAGTTGCGGTGTCCACTGAGACGCCACTGGATCCAATAATAACAATCTGGTTAGGGCTAAATGAGCGCCTTATTACTTTAAATAAATGTAGCAAATTTTATCCAAATCGACATAGGAATATAAAAATATTTAAAAAAACTATTTTTTCTCTTATCTTAGTAGGGAAGCAACTTCAAACATATATGTTTATAGGGACTTTATTTCATAAAAAAACATAAGGAATCACAGCTTGAAGTTTCTTACCGTTGTTGGAAAACATGCTGTATATTTTCAAAATAAAAATTACTTACCTTGTGAATTTGGTGAATCTGCTCCTCAAGAGTGATATTAGCTCTGGCAGCTCTAGTAGCTGCTTCAACACTTGATGTATGTCCATCCCAAGTGACCTTCTCATCTTTTTTGTCTCCTCTTCTCCAATTTTTTTACCTAAAAAGAAGTAAAATCATTATTGGTCAAAGTTTTTTTTATGTTTAAAAAGAAAAAGTAAAGATTAAATAGTAAAGGTGTAAAGAAGTTACAGTAACCTACCAATTGCAGTTTCTTCGTCGCCCACACCGAAAATATCAGTACGACGTTCAGCCAACAATTTCAAGCTTGCTTCTATAGCTGTGCCTTGAGCATAGACATTGTCTTGATTCATCTGGAAAAAATAAATTATTTTTATTAATTACCATATCAAACCTATACAAATTAAGTTTTACCTTATCTGTGACATGTTTGTCCCTTTGTTCGATCCATCTGGGATCTAACAACCCAATACGCATGTGCTCCTGGACTTTGCTGGCTGGAATCTTCTCCCCAGTGATTGGTGAGACCAAATAGTCGTCTCCGACGGTAGGCCTCGTCACTTTTGGAGCTAAAAATTAAGGGAAAAGATATTTAAGTGCATAAAAACTAATAAATTTAACAAATACAATATTTTAACAAAGCTTATACCAATTAAAACCAATCCCTCCTTAAAACTCCGTTTTTGTACACTTATAAATTAAAAAACCTAAAATAACACTAACACTAAGTGTACTTAAACAAAATATTATTTGGCTTTTCTCCAGAATAAAATTAAAAAGTTTATTTAACATTTTAAGAAAATTAAAACTTTTATACATTATGAAGAACTATTTTGCTCTTACACAATATAATAAAAGTTATTATTTTTTTATTTATTTTTATTATCTTTGGACAATCCAAGAAGGCTGAAAGCCTAAATACTAACGTACCGTGGGTGTCTTAAGCAGGGTAACGGGAAGTTTGTTAACAAGGGACTTAAAAACTTGAAGATTTGAGGGGAAGGAAAGACCTCCGCTGGCAGTAGGTTCCACAGTCTAGAAACTCTAGGGATAAAAGAACGAAATGGGAAGTTCGGGGCCTGTCCTATTGGACCGTATACGGATGCATAGTTGTGGCACCACAAGTTTCTCTGTTAGGAGCTGCAAGAGGAGGGACTATACTGGATAGTTTGTCGGAGCAGAAGCCGTAAATGTATCTATAGAAGAGCGATAGATCTCCCACAGCTCGACGATAGGCACTTAACTTTAAAAGAAGTAAAATAATAAAATATTTAATATTAAGTTACTTACAATACAAAGGTTTCAATCTATAAACAAAGGTTCATTAGCACTTGGTTGAAATTATTTTAATCCAATTAAATAAAATTTAATTTAATTTAATCTCCCAGAAAACAAATAATGCATTTTGCATGCACTTTATTATATGGCTAAACATTTTTTACAATTTTTTTATCTGGTTATGATACCTAATAGGTGGGTGTATCCTTTACCTGATTTTTTTTTTTTAAGTAATGTCAAACTCTAAAGTGTCCATCAGACATTTCATTAATTTTTTTCAGTTTTCTAACAAGTTTATCAGTAAGTTTTTAGGTAAACTGTAACCACATTTTTGGTAAACTATTTACCACATTTTTGAGACGCAACCATTGGCCCAGTTCTCGTCTGGCGTCTTGTTAAGATTTTATTTTATTGGATTAAAATAATTTCAACCGAGTGCTAATGAACCTTTCTTTATAGATTGAAACCTTTGTATTGTAAGTAACTTAATATAAAATATTTTATTATTTTATTTCTTTTAAAGTAATAATAACCTTTATTATATTGTGTAACAGCAGAATAGTTCTTCATAATGTATAAAAGTTTTAATTTTCTTAAAATGTTAAATAAACTTTTTAATTTTATTCGGTAGAAAAGCCAAATAATATTTTGTTTAAATTTAATCACCCAGAAAACAAATAATGCATAAAATACTAAGTGTACTGTGAATGATATAGGTTCATACCTTGCTTTTGGATCATACTTCTTAACGACAACCTTATCAGGCGCGGGAGGTAGAGGAGGTTGAATGGGAGGTTGGTCAGACCTTTTCTGAGGCTCCTCTTCTTCATCTGAGCTTTCTTCATCCATGTCTTGTACTTGAGTGTTGTCTTTAGCATCCTTTCTATTGGTGTTGGTACGGTCTTCCATCTGACTGAGACCACTATCCTATAAAAATACCATTTATTAATATTACTGCTATAATGCAGCTTGCAAAATTATTTTAGGTAAAAATTTGGTCTAGCTGTTTAAAAAAAAAAAACAAGCAATTTACATGAGGAGTAGTCCAAGAAACTTAAATTATTATCTAAATAAATGTATACAGGGAGTTTTAGAACAGGATGCTAATCCTTAAGGCTATAAATTCTTAAGTTAATTTAAAAGAAAAGAGTTTAAATAAACACCCATGTCCTTAATGTCCTAAGTTTTGAGGTGCAGGGTAGCAAAGTTTTTAAAATTGTATTATATTTATTTGTTTTATTCTAATTTTATGTGTCTGGATATTATAAAATTCATGTTAGGTGTTCTTTTTAATGATGTTTTTATAACATTTTTATTTATTACAGCTTTGTTAATAAGCCATATGTCATTAAACCAAAGTATATTTTAATTGATTGATTGATAAAGGACAAATATGATTGGTAATAATTATTACAAAAAGTTTTTATTTATAATTTCTATGCAACGTATGTGTAAAAAACAGAATGATATTTCATATTTGGTCACTTTTCTCTTAAGCACAGCCTTTTCCTAAAACATTTTTTTATAGTTTCCATTCCCTTCTGAGCAAATATAATCTCCTGTGTGTGTGAATAAAAATTATAAAAATGAATTTGGTTCTGAGGGAAAGCAGTGATGCAACTCTATTTTTGTTAAGAATATTTAGTTCAAAATCCGCACAAACGCCACTGAAAGAAATAGAAACAAGTGTTGTGCATCAGAAAATGCCCCTTATTGCATAGTGTTTGTGTAACGCATTAAAATACCTGTAGTAGCACCTATTAGGTACAGACAATATAAAGAAGATATATATTTTTTTAAAACTTCAACACCCTGTATCTAAAATTTTTAAAAGACATTTAGGAACAAAGTTTATAAGAGCTATCCTTTGTAAGTTCACCTAATGATAAACGCCTTTAAAAACAGTATCTTATTCTGAAAGACCCTGTATATTTGTCTTACTTCACGTTCTCCCTCCTCATCATCACTTTCCAGTTGCATTTCAATGTCGTCTCCCTCTTCTAGTCTTTCCTGAATCAATATTCTTGCTCCTACTTCTTCAGGTGTAGTAGGAGGTGGAAAGTTTCCTATTTCAAACGGTTGATAATCTACCGTTTCTACTACCACAAAATCGTGCCAGTCAATTTGAGCATATGCAACTAAAAGTATATTTTATTTGTTAGTAATAACCGACTTTTCTGCTATTTTTTACAACTATAAATGGTGCTTTGCTTTATTTAGTGGTAAAATTCTATGTTATTTGCTGTAGTCCTAAAAACGTTGTTTTCTAATGAAAACTGATTTGATTTTACAAACATTTTTACCTCTTTCTCTTTCCAAAATCTCTTCCTCTTTAGCTTTTTGGGCCTCTTGATACTTCTGCCACTCTGCTCTATACTTAACTTGATCCAAAACAGTTTGTGCACTTTTGACTTCATCTCTTAGTTTTTGTTGCATAGTTTTTGGTGGAATTAATACCTTAAAAAATATATTTGATAATATTATTTGTTTCTTTTTTTTATAACAACACTATCCTTTATGCCAGCTTTACATGTATCAAGTAACTCAAGCAAGTTACTAAAGTTACTAAGAAAATATGACTTTTCATTTATCTACTTGCACAAGTACTAAAATTGGTGGTTTCTATGCTTTTAGTTATATGCAGCTTTGAAATTATTTAGTAAATCTTATAAGCCGTTTGTAAAGACTTTAATTAAATGATTAGCAACTTGCTTAAGTTACTTGACCCCAGTAAAGCCCACTTTAGGTAAAACAATCTTCACTAAATGTATATACAGTGATAATTTTAAAAGTTCCGCTGAATTTTTTTCTTTTAAACAGACCAGATATCCAGATTAGGTGAAATTTAGTTAAAAGGGTACCACCAAAGCTAATTTTTTGGCTTATTATTTTTGTAGTCATGCGGCCTTGTGCCAAGGAGGTACAAAAAGCATTGGCTTGTAAGAGCTTTAAAAGAGGTGCTACATAGCACCCCATTTCTTCTGAAATAAAAGTTGCTAGTGTCCCCTTGGTCATGTGATGAAATTATTTTTATGCTAAAAAAAGTTTGAGGAACAACTTTTCACATATTCCCATTTAAAAGTTAAGGCGGGGGAGGGCTTTTAATATACTCACTGTATATTCTATAAATGTTGTTATAAATTACAAAGTTTCAACTTTAAAGAAATAATTTATTATAACTTCACAATATTAAAAAAAAAAAACAGTAAAGACTGAGAAAAAATCATACTAATTTAAGGCTGGACATACCTTTGTATACTGTTCAAGTAATTTGGTAAAATACTGAAATAGAGAATGCTGGGGCCTTAAGAAATCAAATTGGAAATTTCTCTGTTCTCTGTTCATTAGTTGGGTCAGAAAGGCTCTTCCATTTCTAGCTACAAACTGAGCTGTAAGCTTTACTATGTCCCTGAAAAATATTGTACAGCACTAACTTTATTCACTTATTTATTTTATTTATTTTAAAGTAATTTATTGAGAAAATCTTAAAGAACATTGACTGAAGTCCTTCAGCCTTCAGCCCTAATTTTTTTTTAAACTTCTGACTTTTCACTTTAAAAAATGTCCCATTATAATTATTTTATTACATATTTATTCAATAATCTAATGCACTACAGACTAGAAACAAAGCTAAAAAGTATAAATAAGTTACAAAAAATACATAATAATACTCCTGTGCAATTTAAGAACCCAGTAAGTTGACTTACTAACAAGTTGATATTTCTACACCAACATATTTTTTCAAAAAAATAAAATATATTGAGTTATAGAGAAAGACCTGAAGAAAATTGATGTTTATCTAAATAATATTGATACAAAATCTACAATTAGTGGATATAAAAGGAGACCAGATAGGTTACTTACAAATCCAAAGCAGATATAGATGGTGGATCAGCAACAAATTCAAAGTCAGCAGGAGGGTCTTTGGGTACAAAAGGCTGTTCAACTTGCTTAAGAATTTCAAGTTGCTTTTGTTGAGCACTTGATGAGACTGATAACTTCGAAATACCTTGGGATAAAGAGGGTTCTTGACCTAAAACAAAAACATAAATTAGAAAATTATAATTTAAGGATTAAGGAGGATGCTATATTATTTAAATTGTATGAAGTGTGTTTATTAAATGGATTATAACTAAGATTGTCATATTTACCCTTTCCTCTCTAAACTCATTGACTTTATGCTGATAATAGGCATGATAAGGATCACCACTGTTCAAAAAATTAAATTTTGGATTTCCCAACTCGTTTTGTCGAATTCTGGCTTCAAACTCAGGACCATTTCTTGCAACAAAACTGGCAGTTTTATCAACAATATCTATTTAGGTTTTTCAGGAAAAATATTCTTAGTTCTAATTGGATAACGGATATTCTGCAAATAAAGCTTAACATACTGATTTCTATGGGACACATCACTTATATGAGAAAAGTTAATTCCTCCATATTAAACGAAATATGAAGAATATGCGAACTATACCCATATTTATAGAAAGCATATTTGTTTTAAAGTTGCATTACAAAACGTTGGAAGTTTATTTCTTTAAATAAGAAAATAAAAAGGATACTTCTAACCTCTGGTGGTGGGTAAATGATGCCTACCACGGGATTAGCTGGAGGTGTTTCTTCATTAGTAGCGGTTACCTCAAGTGGCGGCATTTTAATTAAAAAATTATGCTTCCCAGACTAATAAATGAGCTAAAAACACTTATTTTTCACCAAGTTTATCTAAACTTCAATACACTTAACCAAAAATGAAAACAAATATGGCATGGCCATGGCTGCCCAATTCGCCAAAATCTTCTTTATTGTAGTATTGGCCTTTTCCATTTGGGCTAAACATTTCTTATGACAGAAATCCATTAGTGCAACTTGCAAACACAAAATAAAATAAGGTATTTTAGTTTCCTTTAGACCAATGAGCAAGCAAAGCAAAAAAAAGGTACTAGTTCAAGATGGTAAAGTTTTGTTTGCTATTTAAACCTATTTAAACGACCAAACAACAAGGCTGCCTCCAGGTAGTCATTAGCTCGATGAATTATGTAGTATAATTAGAGAGTTACTACAGAAATAAATAGTAGGTAAATTAAAATTACGGTTTTTTAATATTTGAGACATTTTGCACCCCTTATTTTGTAATTCCGTTGTGGTTAACGTTATTCTGAGACTGCGCAGTAACGCAAACATGATCCGTTATCGTTATTAACCATACCGGACTCCTTTAATTACGGAAGAATACCGAAGAGCTTATCGTTATCGTTATTGTTATTGTTAAACTGCGTGGTTGCCGGAATGTAGAAATTTTAATATCAATTCTTTAAAAGGTTAAAATTTTATTGCCGTATTAATTAAAATATCATTTATACAAAGGCTCTAATAAGCGAAAAATCTATAGCAGTAATAAAAATCAAATAGTGTTAAGAAATTCAAACGGACTTTTACGGATATTCTAAATCAGTAATTAATTTAGATGTTAGAATCTGGTACACTTGCTTTTTATTCTACTACCAAACTTAACCTTACTTTTTGTGTTTTGCTTATACTGTATTGTTTACATCTACTTTAAAAAACAGAAATCAACAGAAGTGTTTGCATATATTTAAATATCAATTTATATCTTATGAAGATTAAAAGTAAATACTGATTTTTCGTTAACTTTAAAATCGGTGAACCACAGGCAAAAATAGGGTTATGTGTCGAAAGCGCAGACGCAAGATAAATGTCTTAAAAGAGGCTACAAAATCTCTGTCTTAAACTGCTGCCGTAATCGTTATGTTTAATAACGATAACCATAAGGAGGCCAAAAAACGTCTGTTATTTTAAGAGGTGCAAAATGTCTCTATTGTTATAACTCTCTATCCGTTATACAGAGTGGCTTTCCAGTGACGCAAATAGAGCGCTCCCGAGTAGCTCAGGAGCATTTCGTTCTACTTTATGGCGTTCCAGTGACGGAAAGTGTTATGCACCTGAGCTACTCCGTTTTCTCTTCCCTTGCCCTCATGCACCAACCCCTCTTTTGGTTTTTATGCTTCAAATGTGTTTTTATGGTTAAGGATGGATTTTTTAAAATTATTTATTTAAAATGGAATTAGATATTAAAAAGAGATTATTATTATAAAGACAAGAAAGGTTAAAAACAACGAGAATTTTAAAATTTCTTAAAGTATCTCTTTTTCCTTGTCTAAGGATGCGTTCCAGTGACTAACTTTTTAGAGCAGTTCAAGAGCTTCAAGCCCTGGAGCCTGACGCACAAAAATTTTCGTCACTGGAAAGCAACCCAGTACTTTGTATATAGTGTATTCCTTTTACCTTGCAGAACCGTTCTCTGAACTGTCAATTGTGTCAAGAACGGTTCTACAACATGAAAAAATGTCAAAAATTTGTAAAAGGAACACTTATGGTGTCGTTCTGGGCGGTTCTGGAGCATAAAAGGAATACAGCAATATTTGGTTGTTCAGTGTCAAAGTCGGTCTATATAGGGTCACGACATTCGGCCATATTGCTTTGACGTGTTATGACATCAGATCTCCCATTTTTCGGCCATGTTGTTCAGTGCCGGAGATATACAGTTTATTGTATTGATAAACAACCGTTTACACAATAGTTATTAATTATTATAAAGTTGTAAATTCTTTTACTTTAAATAAAAACATTTGGAATTACATCTTTCAACAAATATCATTTCCCAAACAATGCAAAATGAAATGCGCAAATTCTAGACGCCACTAGATTGATCATCAGCTTTGATTTTACCCAGTTTTGCCATCTTTTCTCCGTGGAGTGCCCTTCCTTGCGTCCCCGACCTCGTTCCGCCTAAAAGTTGAGGATATGTCGCAACCTTATAAATATAAACTAACACTTGGTTCAGTGTTAGGGCAAAGAGTAAGTATTTTAAAAATATTGTAAATTAGAGCGCTACAGTGTGTGTTCCAACCATTTACTGCACGGTATATTAAAACCAGTTATAACATACAGCAATTTTAGGCTGAGAACCAATTCTTAAACGGTATTTACCAATCGGTTTTGTTGACGTTTAAACAATGTTTTATACGTCAAAGTTATCACCAATTATTACCGCGGTTATAATTGGTTAAACGCCTAAAATTGATGATATATGAAGATCAGGAAAAACTATAAGTTTGGTTTTTAGAACAAATAAGGTTATCAATTCAAAATAATATTGTAGTGTAATTGTTTACTTATCGGACACCACGACGATTTTGATTTCGAATTACGAATTTGAAAGAATTTTTGTTCGGTAACGTTTCGTTCTCGAGATATTCATTATCAACCTTGAATGGAAAACAAAACCTAAATTTACCATATTCCCCCTTTTTTTGCACGCAATTTTTGAGCCTTCTGGAAAATTGGCACTCAATATTTCATTTCCATTTCTTAATAACCCAGTTCTCCATTTGTTTTAACCCTTCTTCCCAAAAATAGTAAAGCTTTTACTTTCAATCACAGTACCCATGGCTATACTGTGATTAAAATGATTTTATTAAAAAAAACAAGTCATATAAGACCTACGCTTACCTTACCTATGCTTACCCAAAAAAATATAGACGTTGCTCCAGTTCAAAATTACTGTAAGCAATTTTGGACATTGCGTGGAAGGAGACTGTCTAAAGCAAGAACAAACTCAGATGGACGCGTCATCGTATTAGAAAAGATTACATTGGGCGTTCTTTGTCTAATCATTACCTTTAACTAAAATTCAGTTGATAGTGCCCCATCATTTAATGTCCACATTAATTGGAAATTAGGTGTTTAGGTAAAAAAAAATAATCGGCTACAAAGGATGTGACATAAAGGGGGCGGTCATAAGCGGAGGCCATGGACCCCCCTGATAGTGCAGATCTGACGCGAAGTGTATATAAAATTCAAATAATTAAACTACAATACCGTATTTTTTTTACGTTGTTAAAGCTCCCCCATCGTCCCAAGTAGACAACCAGATATACTGCGACCTGTATATTTCAGTTGTCTAGTACTAGGTCGGTTTGAACATTAATAAGAGAGAAGGCATTATCTAACAACAGTGGCGTATCTCAAGGGGTTAGGACACGACAAATGTAAACTTTTTTTTTTTTTTTTTAAATTGTAGTTGTTATGCAGGCGCTATAGATTGCTGTGATAAATTTTAACTGTGATCTTAAGTTAAGCTACTCCGACTTAGCATATTATTGGTAAAATCATTATGTGACATCTCGTAATGTATTGTTTTGAAAGTAACAATTTAAATATTTATTTTTAATAAAGCAGAAATTATTAAAGTATATCAGGGTGTCCGCTAATTAATGGTACATAAAAAATACAGATTTCTTATGTCAAAATATTAAGATTTACCCAAACATACCTATATCCAAAAGTTGATAATAAGAAAGATACAGGGTGTCAAAGTGAATTTTTATTTTTTTGATGTTTTGAATATTTTATTGAAACTCGGTATCTGGAAGCTTTTTGACATAAGCAATTCATATATGATATTAATTTTTATGTGTAAACTAGAGGAAGCTAGCTACACTATTTAAATTTATCTAAAACGTCCCAACTTTTTTAAGCTACTCTGTATGTATCATCTAAATAATCCAGTAAACTTCCTTATGCTTTCTGTACAAAAAGGTATACCTTGTAAGAATGGCTCCAAAGAACCGTTTTCAAGATATTTGCATTTATGTGATTTAGTGCAACCAAAAAGTATATGGAAGAATACATTAGTTTATTCGTTTATCATAAGGCAGTTGTAGTTATGACAAAGAATACAAATCCATAGAACCTCACAAGTGAGATTTCAGCGTACCCTAAAATTTTAGTACCTAACTCTGACTACCAGATAGCGAAAGTTGGCACCGGACCAATCAGAAAATTGGTCGATGCCCATGTTAAGTTTCTATTGGTCGATCAGACTACTTTCGCTATCTGGTGGTCAGGGTAGGTACTAGAATTTAAGGGTACCGCTGAAATCTCACTTGTGAGGTTCTATGGATTTGAAGTCTTTGGTTATGACTAATACACTGTTTTTTAAAGGCATTTTTGATTGCACTAAAGCACTTAAGTTTCATTATCTTGAAAACGGATGCTCAGAGCTATTCTGACAAAGTATATGTACCTTTTTTTGTGTAGAAACCATAGGGGAGTTTACTTAGATGTTACATACAGTGTAGCACAAAAATGTTAGGACGTTTTAGAAAAATTTAAATGGTGTAGTCAGCCCCCTCTAATTTACACATAAAAATTAATACCGGGTCTGAATAACTCACGTCAAAAAATCCCTAGGTACCGAGTTTTATTAAAAAATTAAAATGTATCAAAAATTATCGACATAAATTAAAAATATTTTTATTTTCACTTTGACACCTTGCAACTTCCCTATTATTAACTTTTGGATGTAGGTATGTTTGGTTAAATCCTAATATTTTGGCATAATGAATCTGTGGTTTTTCTGTGTACCATTAATTAGCAAACACCCTGTATAATTACCTTATAAGTATGATTAACTATAATCTGGTCATTTTTTATTAAGAATATACCTGTTAACTATGGCGAATTACTTTTTAAACCGATAAAACACCATTTTTATTGTGTGAACTAGGGTTACTGACTTTTAAAAAAAATATAACAATTTTTTTTTGCAGGTGATTTTCTCAATTTAAAGTGATTAAAATATAATACTCATAATTAATATGCTAGTTTTGCTGTGCACTATAATATAAAGATTATTTGGAAAAACAAATATAATTTACTTGTAAAACAATTTTTATTAATATTATATGTAACAGATTCTATTAAAAAATATACATGATTTACTCTCAAATTTATTACATGATCTTTACACTCTTAAAAACGCATTTTAAAGTAGGTATTTACACAACTGTTTTTTTTATATTCATCAACACAGTTTGATGTTATCATGTTTATTAACTTTAAAAATATTTTTAAATCTTGCAAATTTTTATGACATCTTTTAAAGGACATGTGAGCTCATCACAATTTTTTTGCTCATCTAAAAATTAAAAAAAAAAATCTTTCTCACCAGTTATTTTGTCAATACAAAAATTAATGTGCAACAATGCATTTCGAACCTACGTTTATATGATTTTTTTTTATAGCCTATGAATAAGTGCTTAATTTTTTACTGCAATTAGGAAACACCCTGTATATTCGTGGACAACCTAATTTTTTGTTTTAACCTTTTACTTCATGGTGCAGAACCTATTTTTTTTTAGCCTTATCTAGCCTTTTTTACTTTTTTTTTATAAAGTTCTCTTTGAAGACTTTTCTTTTTTCGAGTATTTTCATGTTCTTCAGTTAGATCCGAGGTAATTCTTCCAGTTTTAGGTTGTGAGGATGTAGGATTAAAGTACTGCTTTGCTAGAATGTTTTGGTCTCCTAAAATATTTATTATAATAAGCATAATAAACGTAAATAAATCATTTGTGTATAAAATAGTTATGCATGTTTTTTTGTCATATTTTAACATCAAAAAAGAATACTTTTTCAAGAATAAACCAACAATGTTACCTGAGCTTGTGCAATTTCTGGAAATTGTTCAAATAAGGTAGGAACTGCCTTATCTAGCAAGCGGGTTTTATCGCCAATTTGATAATAACAACTGGCTTCAAAATGCTTTGAACAGAGCCTGGAATTTTTGTGGGTTTCCAATCAGTTCAGTGCCGTATTAACCATTAGGCTGACTAGGCTACAGCCTAGGGCGCCATGGAAAAATAGGCGCCAGGAGAGTTTAAAAAAAAAGTTTAGGTCGGGGGGATTTTTAGTGACTAATTGACTAATTTTTCTGTGAATAAGGTGCTTTGGAATGAAATAGGCGCAAAAAGGAGGGAATTAGATTTTTTTTGGTCATTAAACTTTATTTCGGGTGGTGAAGTAAGGCGCCTGGCACTTAAAATGGCACTCAAAATAGGCGCTACGGAGGAAAGGACCTTTTTTTTGCTTTTCAAAAATATTGTGGTGGAAAATAGGCGCTCCGGGAATTCTAGCCTAGGGAGCCTCAAATAGTTAATACGGCCCTGAATCAGTTGAACGCATTATTTGTTTAATCCACAAATCACATAGTTTTAAATCCTTAAGAGGAAATCTAAAACAAAGTTCTCAAAATAATTTTGGGAAATAAGATGGCATTTACATAAATTAGGCCTCTACACCACTGGTTAGGAGACCATGAAACATAATTAAAATTATTATCCATATATCCTGAATAAAACATGCCTAGGAGGCATTTCTGTTTGCTTGTGTAGTTACCAAATTTTCACAAAATATCCAAATACTTTTTGGTAATTGTCTTGAAACTTGAAATAGCAAAAGGTTAACACTCAAAAACGAAGGTGTTAACTTAATATTACATTCATTTCCTAAGACAAATAATTGAGTTTTGTTCACATTCAGAAAGGAATAGATAAATCGGTGTAAACGTAAAGACAAATTTAACCCGAATACTTCTGCAATTTGCTCCTTATATTTTACATCAAATGATTATGAAAGAGATCCTCAAAATGAACTGTTGGGTAAGTATTAAAATTTATTTTTATAAAAAATAATTTCAAATATTTTATATTTTAGGTCTACCCTTGCGCAGAGTTTTAAAGAAAACTGCAGTTCCCACTTTAAATCTAACTCATGGCTGTACGACTCAAAATGGCTCTCGGAATGGCTCAAGAAAATATAAAAAAGTAATTTATATTTTGAAAAATATGCAAATAATATTATAAAACAGGGACATGGAGTAGTGAAAAATTAGCAAATAATATAAAGAAAAAAGAAGACAATAATATGCCATTTAAAATATGACTTTGAAAATTAAGAACTATAATTCGAATTAATTGTAATATCTTTCAGGCCCAATCTAATGGAAAGAAAAGTTTAAAAACTAAACTTGTGACTGACAGTAACCGCAGCAAAGTTCGCAAGTTAAAAAAAAATGTGAATTAATAAAACTGATATTAATAAAAAAATTGTTTCAATCATCATAACCAAAAGCTCACTTGTAAAAGGGAATTTAAAAAGCGAGTGGATAAAGGAGGCAAATATGTATATTTTTTATTCAACTTCTCTTCACGAATAAAGGTGATAAGTGCATTAGTTGTGTCCTTTATTCGTTATTAATTATAAAAATGTATAGTATAGTCATCTCTATTTTAATCATTTCTATCAATTACCTCCTTTATTCGTGAACATAATTTGAATAAAAAAATACTTGCTTCCTTTGTCTACTCGAATCTTTAATTGTATATTATTAACTTTTATAAACTAATTATCTCACCAAAATTTTCAAATATGGATTTAATTTTAAACAGAATTATGTAATATTAAGATCAAATCAACATAAATTATTGTCAAAACGGATTTCGGTTTTTTCGGGATAATTCCCACTGATCTCGATGGATTGCCAATGTTATTACCTGCGCAAAACAAAAGTTACATTTCATGGGCGAAAAAACGGGTTTGTGCGCAAGCAAATCGAGGGTGAACGCGCCTGGCGCCAAACAGGCCATCCGCATTATCGGAAAGAACTTACGACGCCTTCCCGTTCTCGTTCGGAGTACGGTAGCTAATGAGCGTTACGTTTAGAACGCGGACGGAGGATACGGAGTGCCAGTGTTGTATTCTCCCAGTGCGCATGTTCGTCCACCCTTGATTTGTTTACTACGCGAGGTCGTTAAAATCCGAAAAATGCTTCTTGCCACTACGGATCTAAATGTGGGTTATCTCAAAGTTAATTTATATTTATAAAGTTGCGAAACATCCTCAACTTTTAGGCGGTTCGAGGTCGGGGACGCAAGGAAAGGCACACACACGGAGAAAAGTTGGCAAGACTGGGTAAAATCAAAGCTTATGATCAATGTATCTATAGCCACCGCGGCTTCAAAAAGCTTGGATTTCTTTTTCGAGCCAAAAGTATTTTTCTCCTTCCAATTTATACACTTTGTATGTGTCCCAAATTCGGTCGAACTCTCTGGAATATTGTTCTCATGTCTGGGGAATGGCATGCCCCACAACCCTCAGCATTCTTGATGCCATCCAAAGAAGGGCTGTTCGTCTTATTAATGATCCTTTACTTACTCAAAGACTTCCTTCTCTTGCCCATCGTGGAGCTGTGGGAGATCTATCGCTCTTCTATAGATACTTTTACGGCTTCTGCTCCGACGAATTGTCCAGTATAGTCCCTCCTCTTGCAGTTCCCAACAGAGAAACTCGTGGTGCCGCGCGTATGCATCCCCATACAGTTCAATTGGACAGGCCCCGAACTTCCCATTTCGTTCGTTCTTTTATCCCTAGAGTTTCTAGACTGTGGAACCTGTTGCCAGCGAAGGTCTTTCCTTCCCCCAAATCTTCAAGTTTTTAAGTCCCGTATTAACAAACTTCCTCTCACCCTGCTTAAGACACCCACGGTACGTTGGTATTTAGGCTTTCAGCCTTCGTGGATTGTCCAAAGATAAAAAAAAAAATCTAAAAATTTTTTAGCACTATTTAAGTATTTAAATTTTCTTCTATGACTCGTATTTTGCTAATATGGAACGTCTAAGAGGATGGTATGGTAATATAAAAACGGGTTAATTCTGGTTAGTTTCATTCAAAAATGAAGATGTTCATTTGACTCATATCTTATTTACAATAATGAACCAAAAGTATTTCGTCCACTTCTTCAGTTGGAATTGATGTAATTTCCAAAAGCAAGTCAGGATGATGATGCCTCTTGTATATTTTGCGACCTGAAGTACTCTGAAGAACAACTAGAAGTGTGGGATCAGTGTGAAAAATATCTACTGTGGGCTTGTCAGAAATATCCAGGATGTGAATATTTCTGTTTGCACTTTTATAAATAATGTTTTTTTACGACCGTTAATAAAAAATCTGTTTTTTAATCATTAACATGAAGTTAAAGTACTTTATTCTAGTACACTACATAAGGTGTTAAAAAAGTAACTTTTTTTTACCACTTCGAAGCTTTTCTTTACACTTTAAATTAGTGTTTTGTTTCAATGCCTACTACAATAAACTTAAATATATCAATTTGTGCAATATAACAGTAAACGCGACATCAATTGAACCAAACGGTCAAGTTACCTATGTTTTCGTTATTATTTCTTTTAGTTCATGTGCACTAGTTTTAAAATTTGACAGTTTGCAAATAAATTTATTAAAAATTATTGAAAATTAATAGTAGGTAATAATATATTTGGATGACTAAGAAGTTAAAAAGTTATTTTTTCAAAATATAAGTACATACAATTTTTTAAAATTAAATAAAAAATGCATAGTTACGAAAAGAATAATTGTATCTTAAAAAATAGGAAGGCAATGTTTCTTTGTTGCAATATAATCGCTCTGCTGCAAAAATTTAAATTAGTAAGTTTGGATAAATAACACATGAATAAAATGGTATTTTGGAAAATTTTTATATGGTCGTGGAAAAATATAGTATAGTAACACATGCATAAAGTGTCTTTTTTTTACTTATGGGATTGCCGCACTCGCCTAACGGCTCGGACTTCCCATTCATACAAAAGAGTATCACTTTATGCACTTGCTACATAAATTACTATTTTTCCAAAAATGTGTTCATTTTTTCTTGGGTTCCATATTACCAACATAATCTCTTGAACTGCCACTTTTTACTTTTTTTTAATGGAAATGGCACTAAACCATATATTGTATAATGGTATTTGAGTAAACCACGTGATTTTCCCAGCAAACACTATTTGCCGGCAATATACATTTTTCATATTGGTATTGATGGTAAAGCATTGGCAATTGGTGGCAATATTATGCCAACACCTAATACGCATTAAAAAGTTAACCCTAAATAAACACTCAATTGCCAATAAATTTTACATGCAGGCGAATTGCCGGCAAGCATACAAAAATGGCGGCATACCAATCCTGATTAAATAAAACATGCCTTTTTGTTGCAGGCAAATAAATATTGGATTTTTGAAGACAAACCTTCAACGCATATTCATACTTTTCAAACCATATTATTAACATTGGTATTTAACTAACATTCGAGCAATTTTTTTGATCTGTTTTATTTATAATGGCGGCTAAAAAACATTATTTTATGTTTTTTTACATAATTTAAAGGAATTGGCCTTTTCCTAACATTTTATTGATACAAATCATGCAAATAAAAATTAAGTCAAACAAAATGTTTATTATGTATTTTTGAGAGAATAAAAATAAAATGATGGTAAAATTAGCTAGGTTAATTCAGAGTATTTCGACCGAATGTGATAAATTCAAATTTCTAGCTTTTTAGTTTCTTTTTAAAGAAATAATAAATAATAAATTACCTAATTAATATGTGTTGTGTAATTAATTGGTGATGGCTAGTCAAGAAGGCGGGTTATTCAAGTAGACTGTTAGGAGCTGTAAACATTTTGTTTAAAACCTTTTAAATTTGAAGTTACCTAAAATAATTATATGAAATCAGGGAGTTGCCTTATTAAAAGTTTTAAAGACGTGTTAATAAAAAAAATATATATATTTAATAGTTTTTTTTTGACATTTAACTCCTTTTAAAATATTTCCCCTATGTTTTGGATCTGAAGATTTAGTGTAAGTGCCCCTTAAATACTTACTATTTTAAATTGTTTTCTTTTTGATTTACTATCTTTTTTAAATTTTATTACATACTTTTTTTTTGGTTTATTGTTACGGTATAAAAATTTAGATTATGTAATTTTTTATTGATAAAGTTTTCCTGCCTTTTTTCTCATTTTTTTCGATTACAAAATTCTAAATATGTTATTTAACTTTTGGGACATTCAACTTATAAAACTTGCAGTACTTATTTAATGATAAATGCCATTATCCCAAACGCTTTTTTGCCAATAACTTATTAATGATGCATGCCATCATCTTAAACGCATTTTTTTGGCATAACTTATTAATGATGGATGCCATCATCCTAAACGCATTTTTTCATCATAAATTATTAATGACGGATGCCGTCACATTATTTGCAACACGTGGCCTAATAACGGCCAATTGCCCACTTTCGTGTCTTTTTGATACCTTTTGCCAATGCCTTGCCATTAAAGAGTGTTGGGAATGCCAGTAAATTAAATGTACAACGCCGGCAAAAATGTTATATGGGTTGTAATCTATATAGAATTTACCGTTAAAAAAGCATAATGATACCACCCATACCTATTATTAAAAAAAAAAGAAAACAGCCAGGGGTTCCATATTACCACCTTTTCCTCTGATAAATTCCAATTTTAATTCTAAATCCAACGACATATCACATTTTAGATTTATGCGACGTTTCGAATCGAAAAACCATCATTCACATTGTCTCCGTTAAAATTTTTATCCGTAACGTTGTTTTTTTTTTGTATGTACTTTTTAATTAAGAAATAAATTTACTGATTCATTGATCGATTTGTTTAATTGTAGAATCACTTTTTAAAGTTTATCGGTAGAGATTAACCAGTATATTTGGTATATGAATCCACTGCCTCAGTTTATAAAAAAAATATTTGAAAATGTTACCTGTGCCCTTGTTCTCTAACGTCCTTTTACAACGTGTGTCATAGTTGATAAAATTAATGGTTTTCTGCTTTAATTTTGAATATCTCATCAATTTACCGATACCTGACAAAAAAATATTTTAGGTTTTAATAATTTGTACATCAAACGATTATTTGGTTGCAATTATTTGTTAAAATACAAAGCATTTCATTAAACTTTAATTTAAAAACCGACTTCAAAAAGTTTAAAATTTAATAAAAATTAGATTTATTGACAAACTAGCTTTTGCCCGCGGCTTCACACGCGGAGTATAACAACTTTCCTTTCCTATACTGTGAAGATTTTATTAGATAATTATTGAAGAAGTTGCCTTATTAGCTCGGGAATTATTAATACAGACCCTATTTAAATAGTGCTTGTACCCTTAATTTAGAGTTATTGCAAATCTTGTTGACAGTATCATTAACCTATAAAAAGGGGGAAAAATTTTGGTAGTTTTTCTTTATTGTTTTGTGTTGTAGGGTTTTGTTTCACACAATTACAGAAATAAATCTGAAAAAGCAAGGTTTTAAGTATTTTTACTTCTAAAATCTTTTCGATTTTGTGGTCGGCAGCCGTTCGGTTTTACAAACAATTCTAAAGTTAAAATAGGACCAAAATAGGGCACGGCCTAAAACCGGCATAAATAAAGCCAGACACTATCCTTATTAAGGGAGTCCTTATCCCACCATGCATCTGCGCAAGCTCAGATGAATCAAAATAAGGCCGGTATTATTAGTGCCCGGCCTTATTTCACTGTGCAATATTTCTCTATTAATATACTGGTTTAGCAAGTAGCAGAGTTGGGTCGTATTCGAATACTCAGTATTCTGAACAGTATTCAGAATACATTTTGCCGGTATTCGAATAGTAGTAGTTTTGTGTGTTTGGTATTCGGTATTTGGCAGAATATTATTTTGCTCAGTATTCGGGATTCTGTATTCGAATACTTGAAATACTTTAGAAGTATTCGACGAATATTTTTTTTGAGTATTCGAATACCGGCATTCCGAGTATTCGAATACCAAAAAGTATAAGTGGTACCCGAATACAAAAATTGTCATGATTTGAAAAAAAATGAAGAAAAGGGAAGCAAAATAGGGATTCGAATACTTTTTTTCTTCCAAGTATTCAAATATTCGATATTCGAATACTTTTTTTTCCGGTATTCGTATTCGTATTCGAATACCGATTTTCAGTATTCTGCCCAACTCTGGCAAGTAGGTATTGATATGTTGACCAGTAAATCAACAAAAAAGTATGACTAATTATCCAATGTGGAATGTTTACATGCGGTTATTCACGTTAGACTGTTTCTTTTCCTCACATTGCCTCTGTGTGATATTTTATTTACCTGATTCTGTATACATATAAACCTTTCTCTTGAATCACTTTAACTATTAAAAAAACCGCAACAAAATCCGTTGAATAGTAATAAGAAGCTTAATAAAAAAATTTTGGTACTCCCTGTATAACATTTTTTAAACACTAAGAATAATTTTGCAAATCTTTATATTTAAGCAATTTTGTAAACCTCTATATGGTATAATAACGTAGTTAGAATGCATTTTAGTTTTAAAGGTTTTTTATTATAACATCTTTTGACCCACCCTATTCTATATTTTTTTATGAACCGTAAAAAAACACAATTCCTATTAAAACTTTTTTTTTTAATGCATGCTGTATATGGTTTTTTATATATATTATTATACATATAATCTCTTGAATCAGTATATCTATTTGAAAAAAAACCGCATCAAAAATCCGTTGAGTAATATCAAATTTTAAATGTAAACTATTTTATACTTAAGAATCTGTCCATTTTCTCAAAGAGACTCAACATAGATTTAACTACAATTAAAGTAACAAAGTCAGAGTCTCAAATTTGTCAAATATATTAAGGTGACATGTTTCGCCGTCTCCGGCATCATCAGACCTAACTATTTTCAATGTAACTGTTGTTTTTAAATAGTTAGGTCTGATGATGCCGGAGACGGCGAAACATGTCACCTTTTAATATATTTGACAAATTTGAGACTCTGACTTTGTTACTTTAATTGTAGTTAAATCTATGTAAACTATTTTTAAACACTTGGTGTATGTTTTTTTAATATTATTATACCTATAAACCTTCCTCTTGAATGAGTCCACCTATTAAAAGAACCTCATCAAAATCCGTTGAGTAATATCAAATTATAAATTTAAACTATTCTTTTAAACACTCTGTATATGTTTTTACATAATTATACATTTAAACCATTTTCTTGAATCACTCTATCTATTTAAAAAAACGCATCAAAATCCGTTAAGAATATTAACGTCAATATCGAATTTTATATGTTTTTTTTTAAACACTCTCTGTATGTTTTTTTGGATATTATTAAACATATAAACCTTTCTTTTAAATCACTGTATCCATTATAAAAAACGGCATCAAAATCCGTTGAGAATAATAACGTCAATATAGAATTTTAAATGTAAACAATTTTTTTAAACACTTTATATGTTTTTTTGGATATTATTATACATATAAACCTTCCTCTTGAATCACTTTATCTATTTAAAAATAAGCATTAAAATCCGTTGAGAATATTAACGTCAATATCGAAATTTAGTTATAGTTTATCCAAGATAGCCGACCCGTGCCCACTTTGTTGGGCGTTAATATCAAAACTTTTTGTTTAATTATAGTAAAATATAGCCTATCACACTCCCGAATAGTGTAGCTTTCCGATAGTGAAAAAAATTTTATGATATGTTCAGTACTTTCGAAGATTAGCGGCTACAAACAAACAACCCACAAACTCACAAACAAAGTTACAAACTTATTCTCTTTATATATTAGTATAGATAATAAATTTAAAATGGAAGAGTATAAAAATATGATGAACATATAAGAAACGATTTACAGACTGCCCATGGATGGGGTTAAAAGAGAACAAATTAATCCAATATATGAGTCACGAACAGAAATTATTGGTTTTATATACAGGGTTTGCAAAAACTTGAAAAACATTTATTTTTCTCCAAGGGTGAATTACCTTTATTTATAATCATTTTTGGACAAACTGTCATTTTTTTGGTAGCCTTAGCTGTTGAAATGCAGAATTAATTAATGACCTTATCTCTTACACAGGGTTCTGAAAAAGTTTTGGAAAAATGATTTTTGTGTTATCAAAAGTAATAATTTAGGATTTTTAATAAAATAGGGCAAAAAACATTCCAAAAGTACGGCGGATAATAATTTCATAATTTGCTTCTTAAACTTCTCCAACCCCACAATTTGCCAGAGGAAAAATGAATATTAAGATTATCGATTTCAAACTTCATTCTAAATAAAGGATGTCGATAAAGATCAGCCATTTTTCTCCCACCAGAGTCACGAAAATTATTTTTTTTATCAAAAGTAATTTATTATATTTATGTATTAGAAGTTTAGGTATTGGTCTTTACAGTAGGAGTCGTATAAATAAGCAAGTCACATAAAACGGCGGCTACCAAACTTGGTATATTTGTTAGAATTTTGATATTTTGAGCAATTTTTTCTAATTTTCAACTAAAAAAATCCATTTAGCAATCGATGCACCAAGATTCTCATTAGTCTTTCGAACACTACAGTGAATAGGCTTTTAAGGACGTTCTCAAGGGGTAATGTGACCATTTAAGTCTCTAGAGACGTTTTTTCTCCTCCTACTGTAAATAATATATTTGTTTTGAAAGGGTTTTGAGGTTATATATTTACTACCAAATAATTTACATTAATGACTTCGTCATTAAAGGATGGCAGATTTGTTCGAAAAAAAGTTACAATAGTCCAGACGGAATACCTGATTGCAAAAAAATGCCTTAAAGCAAACTAATGGTATAGTTTTGCATCTGTGCAAAACATGTAAGAAAAACACTTCCGGACTAAAATAATTCATTTAGGTGAAGGGGGGTTTTTGGAGTAAAACTGTTTTTTTGCAATTTTAGGCTAAATAATATCTTCTGTTTAACAAAGTTAAATATAAAAGTTGTCGATATTAAAAAACCTACATCTTATGTAATAACTAGTTTTATCCCAACCTTAAAAATTTTCGAGACAAGTAAAACAAATGTTTTTTAGTTTTTCATTTTTATCTTTTACAAAAATAGCTAAAATAAACAAGTTTGCATATTTATACGCTATTTTTAATTTAAAAACATTTTTTTAATATAAAAATTTTTGATATTGTAAAAAAATAATAGTACTTTCCTCTTGAGCAAAATTCACATTTTTTGAGATACGAGTACCGCTCGTACGTGTTTTTTTTTAAAAAATGTTTGTCGTATCCTTAATTATTGATTTTCAGTTTTTGGTAAAAATTCTGAGAAAAGTTATAATGATATTTAATTAAACGTGTCCCAAAACGTCCGTCAGGATAGAACTTACATGTTAAATAAGCAAATTTTAAAAGCTTATATCTCAAAATTTATTGCCGCAAGGCCTATTAAAAAAATCCTATATATAGAGGATACTTATACCTTAGTATAGTTAGGTACACAAAAAATGATAAAGTAAACAAACCTTTTCAAAAGCACAGGGCCTCTGACAGAGCCTGATTACATATTTTTTAGATAAATGAATAAAAATATTGCGAAAACACGTATCACGTACTTAAAAACATCCTCTTATTTCGTCTCTGGCGTACCATAAAAGCTGTAACGCGTGGCGTAGTTGTCGGTTGAATATTTTTTGCTGCAATAAATCATTGTTCACAAAAGGGTTTATTTGCTTTATCATTTTTTGTGTACTTGGCGGCATCGCTTTCAGAATGAAATAAAAATGGATCTAACTATACGTGTATACAAAGTTATAAAAAATCCTAAGAAAAGTGTTTTTGTTGGGAACGTCCTTAAGCAGTATTTATTTGTTCTGGTGCGTAGAGTGCTTAACAATTTTTTTAGTAAAAAATTATAAAAATCACTTAATATACCAAAATTTCAATAAATATACTAAGTTTATTGGCAGTTTTATGCGACTTCCTATTTATTTTTTATACACCTTTTTTGTGTAGAAAGCATAGGAGATTTTACTGGTTTACTTGGATGGTATATACAGAGTAGTACAAAAAAGTTGGGTCGTTTTAGTGAAATTTAAAGTGGTGTTGATAGCGTCCTTTAGTCAACACCTAAATATTAACATTACATATGAATAGCTTATATGTTAGAAAACCCTGGGTTGCGAAGTTTTAATACAATATCCAAAACATTTGTAATTTGATCGAAATATTTTTAAAATATTTTTGAACTTTGACACCCTGTATATCAGTTAATATTAACTTTAGTACTGAGGTAACTTTAGTTAAATTGCAATATTGCAAAATCACAATTCTACAGTTGAATTTTGGGACAGCCTTCTTAAACTTATGAGCCGTGAAGTAAGACAGGCAACGTTGCAAACAACACTGTACAGTAGGAATGTTAAAATGAGTTCCTAATAGATTACATGCTAAACATTATTAAATTTTTAAGTGTTTTAAACAAAATATAGATATTCATCTTTTCTAGGATGTTTTAGACAACATATAGGTATAATTTTAAATACTATAGTTGCCCTAAAAAGCAATAATGTGTCTGCAAAACTTATCAGAAACTTTTCTGCCTTATACAAATTTGTTGGGAAGGATTTAAAAATTTCAAGTCGTTAGGACTTTTTCTACCACTCTATGCATTTTTTGCGAACAGACCAATGCAATGTAGCTTTTTATATTTAACTTAACATTTATTATTTAGTAATATTTGCAATACCTAAAATGAATTGAAAGCATGTGTATTTAGTTTTAAATATAAAAGCTTAATTTGTATTACGATGCACTTTAAAATAAAAAAACGCTTTAAATTAGGGTTTTCACTATAGTTACCCTAAAACCGCCTTAAGTAAATAACTTTAAATATCTATATGAATAATATTTTTGGTGAACTTACCAGTATATTTATGCGCATTAGTTGATATAGTCCTTAGGATATTGCTTGGGGTAAATAATTGTTTTTGGTACACTTTACACACTATTGATATCAAATTAAACCAATTTTTTAAAAACACACTTGGTTAATTAGTTGCCCGTAAAATATATTTGTCCATTTACCGTATAGGTTCTACTTTCACTTTTAATAAAAAAAAACACTTATCCGGTCAATAGCGCACAACCAGGCTTTTCTAATTTCATCGTTTTTGGGGAAATTAATTGTTGTTTAATAACCCTCTGTTTTATTATAACTGGAGTATTTCGTTTGCGGCCCGAAACGTAACACGTTCGTGGCATAATGTACGCCATACACTACTATACGTGCACATTTAAACGTAAAAACAACGATTCACATATTGGCACTGGTCCTATTTTTTAAATATAACAATGAATTACTTATTTTTCCTTTTTATAATAAATACACACTACGATTTAACTTTTAAAAACAGACAAAAACCTTTTAAGCAATCGTTTAAACTTGTTTCCGTTTACTTCTAAACTTTACTTGACATTCCTACTGTGCTGTGTTGCCAGATTTCCTCCTTCACGGCTCATAAGTTTAAGAAGGCTGTGATTTTGGGCATTACTTAAGGACCACCCTGTATAATTCTAAGTAAAACAGTTTTAATGGCAACCCTGTAGCTCCATGTCTTTTTTACGTTTTTCATCAAATAAGTAGTCATAAACAAGTTTTCCTTGACCCTTTTTTTTTCTTAGAAATTTTCCGAGAAATTTAACAATTAAGTTTTTATTTTCGTGATTAGGGGTCTTGTCTTTTTGTTGTTGACAGTTAAAAAAATTAAAAGAATAATTAACCTATTTCTTAAATGGAAACTTAATGTAATAAGAAATGTTTGTATTACAAGATTGGGCATCTGTTTTTCGTTGAAATTTTTTGCTCTTTGTTTGGTCTTTGCTCCGGAAATATAATTGACTATACAGGGTGTCCACTAACCGACAAACTTTAAGTGGCGATTCTACAATGAAAATTAGGAAAAAGCTTCATATGAACATTGAACATAATGTCTAACGTGTTACTTTTTGAACTACAGGGTGTTAGAAATGTTAAAAAATAGGTTTTTTAGGGATACCTTCTAGGCATCAGAAACCACTTTTTGCATACAAAGAAAAAAAATTACCAGTATCGTTTATAAGGGTTTTTATAGAAATATTTTTAAAGAAAATTCTACTCCATTTTTTGAAATAAAAATATTGTTTTAAATTTTGGTTTACTTTGAAACAAATTTGATTTCTCGACTTCTTTAAATTTGATGTACAGGGTGTCCCATTTTGGTTGTCCCTTATGGGAAACTTGGAAACCATAAGAGATATTAAAAATCTGATACTCCATCCTCGAGCTCTTTTTGGAGAAAATATTTATGGTAAAAACAGATCATCGCTATCGCGAAGCGTTTTAGAATACAGGGTGATTCTCGATTTTTCACTTTTTGAAAAGGCCCTGTAGCTTTGTTGTTATTACAGATACGAGAAAACTAATTGCACATTATAAAAACACTTTTTCCGTAGAATCCAGTGGCGTAGCCAAAAAATTTTTGAGCTGTCATTTTTGACATATGACACAAACATGTATTTTTTATTAGGGACACCCTATAAATGATTAGGTAATTAAATTGCCTGTTTTTTTCTGATTAAAATAATATATCATAGTTGGTGGTTAAATAAATTTTTTACGTTAAATATTGGAAAAATTATGATTTTAAAGACGCATTGCGGCTTCTATCTGTTTTTAAATTGTTTTATATTTTTGTTTTATAAGGAATCTGTCATCTCTTAGCTCAGGAGACATTTTTGTAGAAAAAAAAATAAAAAAATAAAAAAATAATAATAATTTTTTTTTAATTAATTAATTTTTTGTTTTTTTAATTTTTTTATTTTTTTTTCCAAGTTTCCATAAGGGACAACCAAAATGGGACACCCTGTACAGGGTGGACCAAATTCGACGCTTTTGATAGGAAACTCATGTTTCTGCATGTTTTACAAAAAACTGATCCCCATTTGCGAGGTTCAAATTTCAAGCCAAATTTACTAGTGAAAACCGCAATTCGCTATCTAGCGTTTACTCGCTACAGCGTGTTTTCCTAATATCTTGCGTTTTCTTTTATCCTTTATAACTTTTATTTTTAAATATTTTTTAACTCTGTAAAAACATTTCTACAGCAACTTTTTATGCGGATTGCAGATATAATTTTAGTTGTTTTCTAGGGTTGTGTATTTTTAAATTAGTTATTTATTTTTGGAAATTTTAAATGAAACACCCCGTAAATTTTTACGTTTAAAATGATTAAAAAATTACCTTTTCAAAAATGTGTCACACTTTATATTTTCTCTCTGCCGTTTCTGAGATATTGCATATTTTGTCATTTATGATTGATATTGGTTAGATAGTAGGCCGTGAAAAAGTAATTATGTTTTACTTTAAACAATATTGTTATAACTTTTGTTTTTATGGACTGCAGACAGGGTGTTCCCTTCTTAAAAGTTGCTGTAGAAATATTTTTACAGAATTAAAGAAAAATTAAAAATAAAAAAGTTATAAAGAATAAAATAAATCGCAAGAAATCAAGAAACACGCTGTAGCGAGTAAACGACGCAAAATAGCGAATTGCGGTTTTCACTAGTAAATTTGGATTAAAATTTGAGCCTTGCAAATGGGGGTCAGTGTTTTTGTAAAACATACAGAAACATAAGTTTCTTATTAAAAGGGTCGAATTGGCCCACCCTGTACAGATTTTGAATAAATAAATAGAAATTATTTTTCGGCCTGATAAAATTCCTATTTATTTAAAAAATAAATATATATCTATTATATTACTTAGCGATACAAAATGACCATGCCGAGAAATGGTTTTTATTTATTTACGTGAAAACTGTCCATCCAATAAAAACAAAATCAAGAAATCAAATTTGTTTCACATTAAATTAGAATTTAAACAAATATTTTTATTTCAAAAAAATGCAGTGGCGTAACATTCTTGTTTTACAAAATATTGACGTTAAACCCCTCATGGACGACACTGGTATTTTTTTCTTATATGCCAAAAATGTCTTCCGGTGCATAGGAGGCGTCCTATAAATCCTTTAAAAATATCTAAACTGGTAAAACAGTTATTAGTTGTATTTTGTTAGACCTCTTTAAAATATCTTTGCAACGGTAATATAATATACAGGGTGTTTCCTCGGGTGTTGCATTTAAAAAATCCTGATGATGACCTTATTTCCGAAAGTATTAAAAATCGATTTATTAAATGTGGTATTTCTAATAGCTTTTAGAAAGTTCTTTCAACTGATAATAAAATATACAGAGTGTTTCATTAAAAAAAAACAACTTTCTTTTATAACTGACATCAAACAATGTACAACATTCACGTAAATCAATGATGATTTCATTGATGTACGTGAATGTGTTTATTTAATGGATGGTATTTATTTGGGTACACGCCAAAAATAAAATTAAAAGTACTAAAAACCAAAAAAATTTAAACAAGTATAAAGATAATTAAAAATCGACGTTTTGGTGGCAAATCTGCCACCGTTGTTAAGATAAATGGAATAAAAATAATAAAAATAAAAATTTACTATTATTAAGGTTTTAAAATTTAAAATTTTTATCTTTTTTAGGATATTCTGAAATCTTTGACATTAAATGTCAAAATATGTTTGTTTGGTTATAGTGTCATAGATAACTGGTTGCTGGTGTATTTATTGTTTATTAAAATTCCTATATGTGAATCGTCCAAGCTGTTGGGAGTTTGTGTAGACAGAGACTTAAAATTTGTAAAAGCATGTAAATAATTTGGTTAAAAGAAGTTTTATGAACCTGAAACTACTCTATGCTAGCAAAGATATTTATGCAAACCCTTAAGGAAGATGTTGACAGAAAGTCTTGTGCTGTCACATTTTAACTATTGTTGTTTCGTCTATGGTTTCTTTCCTTAATCGCCTCGAGATGCGAAGGATTCGAGAAGGTACAGAATTCCTGTGTTCGTTTTATCTGCGGTCTTAGGAAGTTCGACCATATTAGTCCCCAGTTTGAGAGAACTGCGGTGTGCTGAATATGGGTAATAGAAGGAGCTTCATTTTGCTGTCTTCTATAAAAAAATTATCCTCACCTCCCTACCTTCTTTTGCATGATCGACTGGTATTTTTGGGGAACGTGCACGGTCGTAACACCCGAAATGGTGGGATTCTGGTTATTCCGAGACATGTAACGGCGGTGTTTCGGAGCGGTTTTTCTTATCAAGCTGCACATGTTTTTAATAGCTTACCTGAACACATAAAAGAAAAAAAAGTTTAAATTCCTTTAAGTTCTCCTATAAATCTTTCTTACTAGACAACCAATAAGAATATGGATTAAATGTTAATTTGTGTTTATTGTGTTTATAGATTTAGGTATCTAGGTTAATTTTAAAATTTAATGTAATTTAATTAATGTATTTTTTTCCATTTTTGCTGTATTTTTTTTTTAAATTTTATCACTGCTTTGGGGGTTAAATGTAAGAATAGCCACTTGGCTAAATTTCGCCTCCAGTGCTAGTGAAAATAATACCATCTGTTTGTTATGTATTGAATTGTAAAAAAACTATTAATAAAGGCGATTATTATTATTATTATTATTATTATTTTACAAAAAAGGTGAATAGTTAGTTAATTTTTAGTCTTCCTGAAGATACTTCAGTATCAAGCAAAGGCAACTAAGTGTTATTTAAATTAACTGAAATTGATGCTACACAATTATCTTTATTTAATAATATATACGCACTTTCTTTGATTTTGCGTTTTTTAGAACAAGTTTCCTTTGCTAAAATGCTTATTATCTTTTTACTTGTTTAATTTTTTTTTTTTTTGGTTTTTAGTACTTTTAATTTTATTTTTGGTGTACCCAAATAAATACCATCCATTAAATGAATCCGCCGAACTACAGAACATATCTTCAATGTGTTTATTGTTTGATGTTGTTAAGTGTGTAATTATGCAAAAATAATCTATTTACTATCCAATAATAAGTCAAAAACCCAATGTTAAATTATTTTTCTGTTGGCAGCACGTTAACTAGATGAAGAATTGCTACAACTTTATCAATTTAATCGGCTTTGTATCTCCAATAATAAAGAAATTAGCAATAGTGCCGGAATTACGTTTGATCACCCTGTAGATACTGACGTATTAAGCGAATGGCACTGTTTTAAATTCACACATTGTATAGCCATCTTCTGTGAGTAGTAAAAACAATACTCCTTTTGTGATATTGTTTCTGCGTAATGGAGTTTTCCACTACCTCACAAAACTTTTGTGCATTAAAAATTTAAAGTTGACATACTTTTTGCGGACCAATTTGTAAGATGATATTTTTTCATTTTATTTTAAATAAGTTGACGTCTACTGCTTTATATTAATAAATATTCTTTGGGTCTCATTAATCATATGTATGTACGGACGGATCTCTAAAAGTATTAATCGGTATTTAAAGTCAGCAGCGGTTCGTACTTCATATCTTAAATTTTTTAAAAGTTCTTAACCAAATTCATGCACTTTAAAGTTTGTTTTCTGGGAGTTTAAATTTAAACAAAATATTATCTGACTTTTTCTTTAAAATAAAGATATTTAATAAAACTTTAACCACAAATTATCAGAATAACCAGATGCGAAAGTGCGGCGAAATACGCTTACTTGTTTCTGTGACCTTGAGAAAGAATGATTGATTAATCTGCACCAATGCATGGATCGTGATATTTTTCGTTTGTAAATAGCTAAATCGCACCAAGGCGTAGAGAGATATACCTTTATAGTAACTAATTATGCAGCTTATTTTCCATGCGGTAAAATGGGACAAAAGAATAATACACTTATTGGGAATTTAAATATTCAATTATTAAAACATATTACTTACTAAAAATGTGACAAAATTTTAACTTTTCGTTTTGTTTTGTCACATTTTTTGACGTATTTAAAGGTCTATTAGTAATTATTAATTTATAATAAATTTTTAGTCTTAAAAATAATTTGGTAACATGAAGCAGAGGAAATTTTTGACATGGATGATGAAAAACTTGTGATTCATTTCAACAAACATGTTTTGAGTAATGTTTTCTTTAGTACAAAATTTCTCAAATTGTGCTATAAATATTTTTTCTAGTCCATAAATGAAATGTACAAATCTTATTTTTGATAAGTAATTTTTTTATCTTTTGATCAATTAGTTTAGTTTAAATTACATTTATTTAAAATAAAATAATAACAAAGGCATATACTTTATATCAAAAAATTAATATAGCTACCTGATACAGGGTCCAGTAATGTTTGAATATCTCCTTGTTGGTGATGGTACTGTCAAAAGGTGCTACAGGTAGATTAAGACGTATATGTGAAATTTATACCAAATAATTAATATTAATAGTTTATTATTAATCCAGTAATAAAGATATACGACATTCGTCTTCCTTTGTGCCAGCACATTTCTACTACAATACGGTAAAATATTGCTAAAGATGTCACGTTTAGATAATTTAGTAAAAAAATCTTTACCCCTGGTTGTATAAAACATTGTAAACGATTAAACTAATGGGATTTAGAATGTTTAACAAAACGCCATATTAAAACAACACCTTGTCTAAGGACTACTTAAATTAATTAATGGTATTTCATTTTATTAGTTTAACTGTTTATTAAAAAAATTGTGTAACCGAGGATTAAAACAGAATCATTAAGAGTGGCGTTATAATTTTTTTTAAAAAACACCGCGGGAGTCTTTTAAAGCAAGTAATGCATGTAAAGTATGCCATAGCACAAATTATCAGATTAGGAACACTAAACCTTTTATATAATGAAATATTTCCTATAAAATTATTATTTCTATCAAGATAATATAAAAAATTACTTACTATAAAGAGAAGGTTGCAACCCCTAAACATAGGTCAAGAGCTTCCGGTCGAAATTATTTTATCATAATCCAATAAAATAAGTTCCTAACGAGAGTGCCAGACGTGCACTGATCTCAGGGTCGCGTCTCAAAAATGTGAAAAACTTTTGGTTACAAACTACTGTTGATCTAACTAAAAATGTAAATTTAAAATTAAACATATTTTTTAAATTATAATATAATATACAGGCTCCCTTATTAAAAAGGTGTTTACTTTTGTCCTACCCTGTGTATTATTACCAGTATCACCATTTAAAAGATCTTTAAAATATTTTAAAAAAATAGCCCATTCAATACATCTAACTTTGTTACTTTGGTAAATATCTGTCCAAATCAGGTTTTTAGGTAATCTCTAAAGTGACTGATATTGACTTTATATTGTAGGGACCCATTTTTCATTTAATTTTTTTCGAGATGGCGCCCAGCAGCTATTTTGATATTTTTAATCTGCCAATTTCACTCTAAAAATAATATTTATAGAGCAGTTTCACATCTCATAGTCTTAATATTCTAAATTAATCTCAAAAAATAGAGGAAGGGGGATGTTAAAGAAATGGCCTGTAAATGAAGCTGCACTATTTATATCATGTAGTATCACCACCCTAACTTTCTTATCGAATTTTGAATTACCCTGTATAAAACTTTTTTCACAGAAAAAATCGTTTTGGTTTTTTTTATTGACGTTTGTTTCTTAAAAGATTACTTAGGTACCCTTTAAATATTGCCTCTATAGGTTACATTTTTAAAATATTGATATTTATATTATTTAAAATTTAAATTTTTAAATTTTAATATTAAAAATTTAAGTAAAATTGGGTTTTTGCAATGTTCAGATATTAAAATTATACTATAAAACTCATATTTTTACATTTTCCTAGATTTTCTGTCTACCTGGAGGCGTTCTAATTAAAAATATTACAGAAAGATTCAAAATGTCACATATATCTTGGGTTTATCCCTAACTTAACTTATACGACTATACATTTACAAATATATATACTGAAATAGGCTAGGAAAAGATAAATACATAAAACTTAAAAAATTTATAGTTTTTTCTGTTTTTACAGGGTTTACCCATAATAGGCTACCCATTTTAATATTTGAATTATTTTTTTTAGTTTACCAAACAATACTAAATTACAGCTAACTTTTTAAGATTTATGATAATTTATAAATATTTGGCTAATTTAATTCTAACTTTTAAAAATCACGTCTTCTAAATGACTTTCAGAAACTTCAACACATTTTTCAATATTAGATAAAAGTGGTTCATTACACGGCACCCGATTTTTTCCTGTGGGGATATTTAAAAGCCAAAGTATTTGCGAGTCGTCCAGGTACAATCGAGGAACTTAAAGTCAAAATTCGAAATAAACGAAGGTTTGCTTCGCCGTGTAATAACTCACTTTTTATCTAATATTGAAAAATGTGTTGAAGTTTATGGAGGTCTCTTAGAAGACGTGATTTTTAAGCCACGTACAGACTTGGATACAATCGGCGAAAACATTTGTTGGTCGACTGTATCTTAAATGTTGCACATCGGTCGGTTGATTTGTTGCAAACGCCTTGGCAACATCCGTGGGCGTTTTCATCCAAGGAATCGGCAAGATGCCTGTTTTCCATTTAACATGGAAAACATCGGCGGTTTGTACGAGCTCTAAAACTAGTATGGAATGTTGGCCAACTTTGTTGCTGAAATTTTTTGGTCAAGATACAATCGGCCGACAATGTTGTCCCGATTGTTTCCAAGTCTGTACATGGCTTTAAAAGCTACGATTAAATTAGCCAAATATTTATAAGTTATCATAAATCCCAAAAGTTAGCAGCTGTAATTTAGTATAATAAAAAGTTTGTTTATAAACTAAATTTTGTTTTTATTCAAATACTAAAATGGGTACCGTAAAATGAGGTTTCTTTGCACCATTTTGGTGCTATAGTTAACAAATTTTCTGAACTAGTGCCAACCAAGTTACCACTAAAATATGTTTATATCTTCGGCGGTTACTAATGTGTTTTTGTAAAGTACTACTTGATTTTGGCATGATTTTTAGGTTAGATATATATATTTTTTTAATTATAAAACTGGTGCAATGTATCCCCCATTATGGCCCAACTTTGCACGTTATAAAGAATATATTTATTTTTATTGTAATTTTAGAGGAATAACAGTACTGGTGTAATGTTAGCTCCTGTGGATGGCAATGTTGCACCACAGTATAACGAAATTTAGAATTTTATTTCATTATTTTTATTTTTTATTGAAAATCTCGAATATGTTCAGCTGGAAAAAGAAAATTATAAAATAAACCTGTCTCAGAAAAATTCGTTATTACTCCAGGGTAGACGTTGCCTTCATACGAAAATATTACGAATTCGCCAATATCTCGTCTTACGGGTTTTAGCGAGTGTAAGCTACAAACATCACTTGCAGCAAAAGAACTAGAATCGCATTTTTTCGTAAATTCTTTCTCTTCTATTTGTCTTAGCTCATCCAGGTCATCATCAGATTAGTCTTGCAGCTGAACTGATCCATCTGATGAATTATCCGACCGAGTAGTAATGTTTCTAGTTTTCTCTGTTTTTTGGATTAACAGTGCCGCTGATGGTGCCTTCATCTTTGGTTGTTTGAATGACTTCTTCGTGAGAAATACTTTTACCAGCAGGAATGTTCATTTTCTTTTTTCTTTTGATATAACGGTAGTGTATTCTCCACGCTTTTTTCCAAATATTCAAAAAAATAATCTTTAATTGTATTCACTTCAATGGTATCGTTTAACTTTGATCGGTTGTAGTCTTATAAGTAGAGGGACAACGCATGGACAATTGTCATTCTTTGTTCCTCGGGGTAAATTTGCACCACGGCGCATGAGTGCAAAGTAACCCCATTGTGGAATTACTTTTACCGCATCTTACTAATTCTCAGAAAAATATTGTTACTAATTAGACCCTATTTTTTTGTTGTGTAAAATTGTTAACAATATATAACTAAATAAAAATAAAATGGACCTACCTTTTACTGAGCTTACAATATTTGAATGTTTTTCATGCAAATTTTAAGGAGGAAAGTCTATGTTCCTTTTACGAAGATAAATTCCAGACTAATGTTTTCTTTGGTACTTCACACTTCAGTTCCAAGAGTGGCGCATACGCCCTGTATCAATCCGGTAGCAAAAACTAAGAAATGGTTTGTTTCAAGGGAGCTGTAATGGCCTATAAACTTTTTCCATTTTGGTGCAATGTTACCCCTATGGTGCAATGTAACCTCATTTTACGGTAGCCTATTATGGGGAACCCTGTATTGGATAAGAATGTTGTTTAAGTTATATCGTCTATCACAAATGGATGATAAACCTCTAATTTGTTCTGCCAGCACATTTAATTTCGTTTTTATTATGGTTAATTTGGTGTTTATATAAAAAATACCTTTTTTTTGTTTTTTTTGCTCTTCAATATTTGGATTGGCAAATTCGCGAATGGAAGCATGTGTATTCTAAAAGGTTTGCTTCTACATTGTAGAAAAGGACAATAAAATTTAGCTTTTCAATTTTTTCAGGTTGATTTTTTTAACCTTTTGCTCCTCCTAAAATCCATTTCTGCGTACGAGCTTAATGGCCCTATTCCCTAATAACACACAATAGTTAGAAAACGTAGGTTTTAGGTACACTTTAGGTCCGAACGTTCGAGACTAAAAAGAATTTACAAAACGTTTTATATGAACGTTTTACAAACGTTTTTTAGAATCTTTCTACATGAAACGTTTTATTAACCGTATTCTGAACTTTAATGAATAAAAAAGTCCCAAATAATAATTTTTGCATATAAAAATTCTTTAATCTTACTTTAAAGGATAAGATATAACCATTTTTGCATAACTTTAAAAGTTGTTCCTTGAAAAAATATTTGACGAGCATTATTCGTTAGGAACCTACTCAGGGAGTCCTTAATTTTAGTTAGGAACGCACCCTCAAATCTTCTGTCATTAGTGAATGACATTGTAAGTTGTAAAATTACATTTTAGTGAATTTTATACGATTAGTATTCCTTGATGTGTACTCTTTGTATGACCTCCGAACAGTGCGGACGTGCGTAGAGGATTACAAAGTTCTTCCCGGAGTGGCGGCTAGAGGTGTCGTTACGAACGTTTTTACCTTCGGGGATCAAGGAAATATTCACGCTAAATTGACGGCATCTTTCTTCTGGATCTAAGCGCTGTGAGCGAAGATTCCTATAAGCTGATGGTATCCTGTTTGGTGGTGAACACGAGGTATTACTCAAATGGCGGGAAATAGATGGGCGTGCCATGGGAACTGTCAGTAGTGAAAGTAAAGGTTATACGTAACACCAGTAGCAGATCTTGGTTTGACAGCCGACAATTTATGCATTGCATCGATTGTTGAATTGTTTGTTTTCTTTTTGGAATTTCTGGGAGCTACGAGCTTGATTATCCAGATTTTCCGCCGACGAAGCCCTGGAAAGTATAGTCCGGAAGGGGAGAGTGATGGATTGGACCTGAAGGGACCAAAACCAAGAAAAAAATAGAGAGAAAGAGAGAGAGGATTAGTATTTCTTGATGTGCTGTTTTTCTTTAGTATTTTGTGATGTGCTGTTTTATGCGTCTTGTTTCACTAAAATAATTAACCCAACTAACTGATAATTGTGGTAGTGCTGGTGGAGTGCTTTTTATTTCTGTACTCTTCAGTGTAAATGTAAACAGAAGTTTAATTTTAAAATTTGATATGCACTCTTATTTTTGGCCATAACTGTATGTACACATACACCTGTTTCTAGAACGTTTTAGGGACTATAAAAACGTTCAGTATACGTACAAAATACGTTTTTAAAACGTTGTTTTTGCAGATACAATACTTTTAAAAAACGTTTAAAGAACATTTACGAACGTCTGAAAACGTTTATCGTACGTTACCCAAAATCTCCTTGAATGTTTTATAAACGTTTATAAAACCAACTGCTGTTATAAGGGTTATTGAAAGCTGTGTAAATATTAAAAACCGCCAGGTAATATAAGTAATATTTCATGAACTTGACAACTAAAAAACTTACTAACTTTTAAGTTCGAAATGATCATCATAGTTTAAATTTTTAAGTTTTAAAAAGTTTTGCAAGGGACATATAAGTGTAGCTTTTTGAATAATAAATACCTAGGTACTTCTTTTTATTTTGTTTCTTCAATATTTTTATTTAAGTTTAGTTTGATTTTAGGAAATGCAAAGTAAACCTATTTGCTAAGTGCAGTTTTATGTGAGGAAACGGAAATCGATCTTATGCATCGAGAAGCCAGTATACAGGGTGTTACAGTTGTTTTTTTATCTTTGGACAATCCACGAAGGCTGAAAGCCTAAATACTAACGTACCGTGGGTGTCTTAAGCAGGGTAAGAGGAAGTTTGTTAATACGGGACTTAAAAACTTGAAGATTTGGGAGGGAAGGAAACACCTCCGCTGGCGGCAGGTTCCTCAGTCTAGAAACTCTAGGGATAAAAGAACGAACGAAATGGGAAGTTCGGGGTCTGTCCAATTGAACTGTATAGGGATGCATACGCGCGGCACCACGAGTTTCTCTGTTGGGAATTGCAAGAGAAGGGACTATACTGGACAATTCGTCGGAGCAGAAGCCGTAAAAGTATCTATAGAAGAGCGATTGATCTCCACGAGCTCGACGATGAGAAGGAAGTCTTTGAGTAAGTAAAGAATCATTAATAAGACGAACAGCCCTTCTTTAAATGGCATCAAGAATGCTGAGGGTTGTAGGGGATGCCATTCCCCAGACATGAAAACAATATTCCAGAGAGGGTCGAATTTGGGACACATACAAAGTGTATAAATTGGAAGGAGAAAAATACTTTTTGGCTCGGAAAAGAAATCCAAGCTTTTTTGAAGCCGCGGTGGCTATAGATACAATGTGTTTATGCCAGTTAAGGTTATTCTCAAATGTGATGCCCACAAGGTTAAATGTGTCCCCGCTCTGCAAAACCTGGCCGCTCATAAGCAAAGGATGAGTGTTTAATTGTTTTTTTCGCGACAAGAAACACGATTGTGTTTTGGATGCATTAAATTGAACGAGATTTTTGGCGCCCCAATCCAATATCAAATTGAGATCCTGTGAAAGAGATATCTGCATCGCCCTGCGTTTGCTTTCCAAGTCGGGTTGAGAGATTGGTTTGGGAACCTGAAAGGTAGAGTGAAGGATACTATCGTCAGCATAACTATGAATGGGATTGGTTGTGGAAGAAAGAAGGTCGTTGATGTGAAGAAGAAACAAAGTTGGTGCTAGTACTGAACCCTGTGGCACTCCAGCATTAATTTCGTGAAAGCTTGAAGAGTGGCCATCAACAATGACTGATATACGTCGATTAGAAAGATAACTGGAGAGCCAAGAGCAGAGTTTAGTTGGAAGACCTTAGGAGGGAAGTTTATTAAGAAGTGCGTCATGCCAGACTTGGTCGAAAGCTTTAGATATATCAAAAGCAACGATCTGGGACTCACCTAGAAACTCAAGAGACTTGTTCCAGTTGTGTGAAACGAAGGAAAGAAGATCTGCTGTAGATCTCTTGTGACGAAATCCGTATTGCCTGTCATGTAAAATTTTTCTAAGTACCTAAGTATTTGCGAGTTAATGGATTTCTCTATTACTTTCCAAAGCATTGAGAGGAGTGAAATGGGTCTATAGTTGGATGAAAGAGATTTAGATCCTTTTTTGGGAATAGGCTGGACACGTGCAGCTCTCCAGCTGTCTGGAAATATACCCGTGTCATAAGAAATTCGAAAGAGCCTGGTTAAAATAGGTGCAAGTTGAGGAGCACATTTTTTTAAAACGATTGCTGGTTTTTCATCTAGCCCAGACGATTTCTTGGTGTTAAGAGAAGAAAGGATACGCTTAATGTGTTTTACCTTAAAAATAATATTGGGCATTTTGTGAGGAACTGGGGGAACAGTTGGAATTGGATGATTGACAGGTGGATGAAGGGTTGAATTGGCAGCAAATTGTTCAGCAAATAGTTCGGCCTTTCCTTTAGATGTAGAAATAATTTCATCTTCCAAAGTTAATGATGGAAAAGAATTGGTACAGAAATTTCTACTGATGTTTTTGGCAAAGGACCAGAAGGATTTGCTGCCATTTGAGCAAGAAAGTACTTTGTTTTTATACGGTTATCAAAGGAGTCCTTGGCGTCTGAGATTGTTTGGTGGTAGTGGTTTCTTGCTTCAATGCAGTATGATGTAAAGAAAATTTAAGGGCGAAGTCTAGATCACAAGATATAAATAAAAACATAGGCGTATATAAGGGAGCGGGGGTTGTAGATTTAGCCCCCTCCTCCCCTTAGCGTGACAAAGAAGAAAAATTTGTATGAAAAAGTCATTTTTTAGGTATGTTTTTACAGCGGATGGTTATGTGGAGCGCCCCCTCCCCTTAACATAGGGGAAGAAGGAAAGAGAACATTTTTGGAGCTAGAAAAAGCCAGTAAAAGTGGACGAGGACCTTTTTTTTGGTAGAAAAAAATATATAAGGGATTAGTGCAAAAGAACTTGGTTTTTAAAAAGAGAGGCCTCTTTTTTTCTCTTCAAAAATTTGTTGTACCCACTTTTTTTGTTACTGAAAACCATAGCCGGCCCGAGGGATAAGCCGGTGAAGCGACCGCCTGAGACGGCATGTTTCATGAAAATGTATTTTAAGAATAAATGAAAATCATGCAACTAAAAAGAATTAGGTATTAAATGAAAAGTGTTTTAGCTTTGTCGAAAAATTTGCAATAATTTATATTATTCTAACTCATGTAAACATAAATATACAACATTTAATCTACGAACTTCATTATTAGCCTAGTTTACTAAAAAAATTAAATAATAAGACTTATTGTTGTGTTTCCGATGCAAAATCTCGTGAAGTCTTGCTACTTTTGTCAAATATTTTTTTTCATTTTCTTTATCACTTTTTGCACTTAAAATTGCTTTGCTACATCTAAGTGTAAGGAAAGATACAAGTTTTTTTATAATTTACAAGGTTTTCCATTTAAAAAATTAATATTTTTGTGAATTTTTCTGATGAAAGATATGGATTCTACAGAATCTACGCAACAAAACAGTGTTTGTATTTATTTTATACGTTAAAAAGAAAGAAAGTTGGGCACTCTTCTAAGGATAATTAAAAATTATTCTTCAGATATGGATGGTCATATTTCCGAAACTAATTGAGATAGACACATCAAATATAGTGTTTTGAAAGCTTTTTAAAAGATCTTTTTGGTGGTGAAATAATATACAGGGTATTCCATAAAAAAATCATAATTTTTGTCGTACCCTTTATATCACATGAGATAATAATCATCCGATTACTGATTAGAAACCTACCGAATTACCCAAACAAGTTGATATTTTACTTTATTTTGTATAATAAAAAATAATAATGTTAAGTGGGGTGTAAATTTATATTTGTCCAGTATAGTTCCTCCACTCACGGTTCCCAACAGAGAAACTCGTGGTTCCGCGTGTATGCATCCCTATACAACTGGATAGGCCCCGAACTTCCCACTTTGTTCGTTCTTTTATCCCTAGAGTTTCTAGATTGTGGAACCTGCTGCCCGCGGAGGTCTTTCCTTTCCCCCAAATCTTCAAGTATTTAAGTCCCGTGTCAACAAACACCCTCTTACTTCGCTTAAGACACCCACGGTACGTTGGTATTTAGGCTTTTAGCCTTCGTGGTTTGTCCAAAGATAAAAAAATTATAATAACATATATGTTTTAGGTTCCCAAAAACCATCTGTAATAATGCATAATATTTTTTAAAAAATTTTTCAGTAAAGACCACCTCATTTTTAAGTTAGATTGGTAAGTTCCAGAATTTTGGCCAAAAAATTTAATTTCTATACCATAGTGCGATAACCAGCTGCATCAAGCGGCATATCATAAAAGAAAGTTAGCAAAGGCGTCCGCGAAGACAAGCATGCCGCCCCCGATTATACGTTGTGGCGAGTTAGGGTGCCGCGGCGCGTTTTTGGAAAACCATTAATTTAACCAATTATCTACAAGTATATCGAAAATTAATACCTACATATATATTATGTTTTTAAACGGTTTTACTTCACTTGACCGATCAATATGACACACTCTTATTATTATTGTAAATCTAAGATGGCCGCCGATACAAAATGGCGGATTACATATTACTTCACTACAGCCTTATTTTGGGTATCAAATGGAAAGGCTTGATTGGTAGAATAGATCCCACTATGAAAAAAATATTATTCAATATGACCGCCGCGCCGCCACAAAATGGCGTATTATATATTTTTTTCATAACTACTTCAATATGGGTATCAAATAAAAGGTTTTGGTTTGTAGAATAAAGCCCACCATGAAAAAAATAAAATCCAAGATGGCCGCCGCCACAAATTGGCAGATTACATATTTTTTTCACAACGACCTTAATATGGGTATTAAATGCAAGAGCGTGATTTGTATAATAGAGCTCACTATAAAAAAATAAAATCCAAGAAGGCCGCCGCAACAAAATGGCGAATTACCTTCACATTTTCCACAACTACCTCAATAAAAATCGCGGGTTACTTCTGGTTAGTTATAGTGAGGCATTAAATAAATTCAATAAGAATAAAAAGTATCAACTAATAACAAAACTAAAAACTTAACAATAAATTAAAAGTTCTCTACATATGGGAAACATTTTTATTATTGATTTTACGAGAAAAGTTCTTCTTTATAAAAGTTCTGCATGGTCTAAAAACCTAAAAAACAATCATTAGATATATTTTTAGTAGTATACAAGGTATCTCAAAAATTGAGTTTTTTTCTAGAGGAAAGTACCCGTTTTTAAAAAATATCGAAAATTTTTATTAAGGAAAAATGTTTAAAAATAAAAATAAGTCTTAAATAGGTAAACTTGTTCATTTACAAAATAAAAGTTTTTCTTTAGTTTTTATTCGATAACAAGCGTTTCTGTGACTTTTCGCTATTTTGAGAGTACTCCAGCTTTCTTTAGACATTACATTTCAAAATAAGTATTTACGAATGTACAAAAATAATAAAAAAAAAAATAAAATGAATAAGTTTGCATATCTAAGAGCTATTTTTTATTTCCAAACATTTTCCTTTAAAATTTTTTTAAACATTTTTAAAAATAAAGGAACTTTTATCTTAAACAAAATTAACATTTTTTAAGATACCTCCTATACTAGTAAAAAAATGAATATCTTATGATTGGTTTTTAGGTTTTCGACCATGCAAAACTTTTTTAAAGAAGAACTTTTTTCGTAAAATTAATAATAAAAAAGTTGACCCCATCCGTGGACAGTCTGAATATTAAACCATTTTTAATATGAGGCAGTTGTAGTTTTTGCTAAAGCCTGCTTTTCATGCATCCGTCATCCGTCGATACGTTATCCGAAAAGTATAAAATTTTGATTTTAAGGACATCGCTATTTACATGGATCCTTTGGGACCTTGCAAACACGGATTGCCAGTATAGCCTTAATTTAAGTATCCTTGTTTAGATATTATTTTTAACATTTCTTTCTTTTTTTTGGGGTTTTGTGCGAAAAAATGCAAGAATGCATTTGTTGCAGGAGATTAGGGTACTCAATCCTTTCGGTGTTAATAAATATCTTTTACCCAAACCCTTTATATTTTTTTGTAAATAATAAAAAGAACCACGAATAAAGCCAGCAAAGTAATTATTATTTTAGCTATTTTTAAATTTTCTTAAGGTTTATTTTATTCGTGAAGTATCTACAATTCTACAACATCAAAACTTCATCCGTCGACGAAAAATTTATACGAATTGATGGATGAATAATAAATCTATAATCGGCATACCGACAGAGAACGGATGCATGAAAAGGAGTCTTTATACGCTGTTAAAGGTATTTTCGGGTGCACTACACAAATTAGGGAAGTTCTCAAGAAGTATAGGGACCACTTAAGTCTCTAGAGACGTTTTTCCTTTTCTTGTTGTAGAGGATAAATTTGTTTTGAAGGGTTTTTGAAGTTATATGTTTACTTTCAAATAATTTACATAAATGACTAATTAAAGCATGGCAGATTTGTTTGAAAAAAAATGAGTCTAAAATTAATAATAGTCCAGACGGAATACCTGCATAATTGCAAAAAATGCCTTGAGCAAACTTATGATATAGTTTTGTTAAGTGCATCCTAACTATGTAAGACAAACACTTCTAGACTAAAATAATGCACTACTAAGCTTTATTAAAATATTTAAAACGCATCAAACATTATCAAAAAAAAAGGATGTTTGGTTAAATCTTAATATTTTGGCCCAAAGAATCTGTGTTTTTCTCTATACCATAATAAACACTCTGTATAAATAGTCAACATAATGAAATAACGCCACCAATTAAATAATGTATTTGTGATGAACAAACATTTTAAAAGTTTATAAATATTTTAGCAGTCTTGTATTAAACTTAATTATCGACAAAGTTTTGTGCTATACCCCGCAGTACTAAACTTTATTTTGCTTCCACTAGAGAATCTTTGTATTAAAAGTGTTTAAAAACTTTTATAAACTTATCTTTTGTTTGATCTATGCGTGGTAGTGGTGTATTAAAAATTGTAGATCAAAATAAATAACATATACAAGTGATCAAGTAAAAATAATGTTATAGGGCCCGGAATCCTTTTAAAGAATATAAAACTTAAGGAAAATTAGTTTTAAAGAAAAAAATAATACTTGATTTCTGAGACGAATATTGAAAATTGGACAATGATTTTTTTTATCTTTGGACAATCCACGAAGACTAAAGACTAAATACTAACGTACCGTGGGTGTGTTAAGCAAGGTAAAAGGAAGTTTGTTAACACGGGACTTAAAAACTTGAAGATTTGGGGGAGAAGGAAAGACCTCCGCTGGCAGTAGGTTCCACAGTCTAGAAACTCTAGGGATACAAGAACGAACGAAATGGGAAGTTCGGGGCCTGTCCAATTGGACCGTATAGGGATGCATACGTGCGGCACCACGAGTTTTTCTGTTGGGAGCTGCAAAAGGAGGGACTATACTGGATAATTCGTCGGAGCAGAAGCCGTAAAAGTATCTATAAAAGAGCGATTGATCTCCCACAGCTCGACGATGGGCAAGAGAAGGAAGTCTTTGAGTAAGTATAGGATCATTAATAAGACGAACAGCTCTTCTTTGAATGGCATTCAGAATGCTAAGAGTTGTAGGGGATTCCATTCCCCAGACATGAGAACAATTTGGGACACAAACAAGGTGTATAAATTGGAAGGAGAAAAATGCTTTTTGGCTCGGAAAAGAAATCCAAGCTTTTTTGAAGCCGGGGTGGCTATAGATACAATGTTTTTATGCCAGTGAAGGTTATTCTCAAATGTGACGCCCACAAGGTTAAATGTACCCCCGCTCTGCAAAACCTGGCCACTCATAAGCAGAGGGTAAGTATTTGATGATTTTTTTCGCGACAAGGAACATGATTGTGTTTTAGATGCATTAAATTGAACGAGATTTTTGGCGCCCCAATCCAATATCAAATTGAGATCCTGTGAAAGAGATCTACATCGCCCTGCGTTTGCTTTCTAAGTTCGGTTAAGAGATTGGTTTGAGAATCTGAAAAGTCGAATAAAGGGTACTATCGTCAGCATAACTATGAATGGGATTGGTTGTGGAAGAAAGAAGGTCGTTGATGTGAAGAGGAAACAATGTTTGTGCCAGAGCTGAACCCTGAGGCACTCCAGCATTAATTTCGTGAAAGCTTGAAGAGTGACCATCAACAATGACTGATATTCGCCGATTAGAAAGATAACTGGAAAGCCAAGAGCAAAATTTAGTTGGAAGACCGTAGGAGGGAAGTTTACTGAGAAGTGCGTCATGCCAGACCTGGTCGAAAGCTTTAGATATATCAAGAGCAACGATCTGGGACTTACCTAGAAACTCAAGAGACTTGTTCCAGTTGTGTGAAACGAAGAAAAGAAGATCTGCATCCGTATTGCCTTCTAAATACCTAAGAATTTGCGAGTTAATGGATTTCTCTATTACTTTACAAAGCATTGAGATAAGTGAAATGGATCTATAGTTAAATGGAAGAGATTTAGATCCTTTCTTGAGAATAGGTTGAACACGTGCAGCTCTTCAGCTGTCTGGAAAAATACCCGTGTCATAAGAAATTCGAAAAGCCTAGTTAAAATAGGTGCAAGTTCAGGAGCACATTTTTTAAGAACGATTGCTGGTATTCCATCCAGCCCAAACGATTTCTTGGTGTGAAGAGAAGAAAGGATACGCTTAATATAATATTGGGCATTTTGTATGGCACTGGGGAAATAGTTGGAACTGGATGATTGACAGGTGGATAAAGGGTTGAATTGGCATCAAATTGTTTAGCAAATAGTTGGGCCTTTCCTTCAGATAATTGATTTAATGATAATTAAATTAAAGTAAAGTAACAAATTCTTGGATTTTTATCGGTTTTATTAAAACTTGACATTTTAAACGAGAAAGCGATAAAAAGTAACTGCTACAAAAAGACAGCCCTACTGAGTCCTATACAGAATATCTAAAAATCCCATTTTTTATTTTAAGGAATAAGTTAAAATATAAACAAAAATTATATAAACGTAGGTTTGGAAATGCATTGTTTCCAACGTAAAGGCCCGCCGCAAATTGAACCCAGCTCACGAACAGCACACGCGCACCCTACGCGTGCATAACTTTGTAAAACGTGCTCTTAAATGGAGTGGCGCATATTGGACCCAACTCAGAGCTAGCCCATTCTGCTGCCAGCCACGCGTGGATATGTTTGTGTTCGCCGCACAGATTTCGTGGGTCTTGTGCAGCATGGGTTTGTTTTTAAAAATCTGAAATATGGTTAATCCCGAACGCTTAATCCAACTTTTGCGGAAAATAAACTCCTAAATTTTCAAAAACACTTTTGGAGTAGCTATTTATACAGTGTGTCCCAGGATATGTATTGCAAGAGGTCAAATGGATCAAAACTTTTAGAATTTTTGAACGCCCTTCTGGGAAAACTGATCAGCATGATCCAAAACTAATAAATACAAAATTTTATTCCAATTGGTAATATACCGGGCAAGCTAACACTAAACATAAGAAAAATACCAAAGATTAAAGTACAGTTATTTTTAAAATAGGACAAAATTGTATAAATAAATGTTGTAGAGAATTAAAATTTATGTCAAAATTTAAAGTTATTGAATTAAAGTAAAAAAATATTTCTATAAATTTTTTACATTATGCATTAACAATTTTTAAAATAATGGCTTAGAGCATTAAATTAAAAAAAATAATAATTTTCCATTAAATTTTGCTCTCTCTTGCCCACTATTTAAGTTCTATTTTTAACAATAAAAGTAGTTAACTCCCTGCCCTTTTTTGCTCTTTTTATATTTTCAGTTATAACTCGCCCTGTATATTACAAATCGGAGTAAAATTTTGGCATTCTTAGTTTTGGACCATGCAAACAGTTTTCTCAAAATTTCGTTTTAAAATTCAAAAATTTTTGGCACATTTGTCCTCTTGTAATACCTATCTGGGGACACACTGTATGAGTAAACCTTTTTAAATAAGTAAACAAATCTTTTTTACCTTGCTGATTTTGTGTTGCTTTTGTTTTTCTATAATTATCACTTGTACATATTTTGCCATAATTTAAATATCATCTGTTAATTCCCAGCAACTTTTCAAGCGGGTGGGAAATAAAGCTTTGTTAGAAAATCTTTAGCTTAGCAACAAATAAAGTTAAGAGATATTTTGTTTCTTTTCCCCAAAATATTTGAGAATTATCGTAAACAAGGAACATTAAATGAATTCTTATTTTAATATTTAAAATAAATAATAATATCTAAATAATATTTAGGTAACGACTATAATGACACCCATTAAATATAAGACTTTTGTTGTATCTTGGGCCATCCCGAAAATGTTTGTCTGCCACGTGGTTAGGACTGTCAAAAGTGTCTGGCTACTAAGAAAATATCTTCTAATAACTACTCAAGTAACATATTATAAAATTTAGCTTTTACAAAATAACACAGTTTAGGTTTTAATTAATTAACCTTTCTGGTTTCTGGTACCTGCCAAAGCCACTATGAGTCAAACATCATAGTCTCTCATCACTTCTACCTATATTGGAAGCATGCGCTGACAAACTTTAGGTTTTTACAAAATGACAAAGGTCTGCCGCTCACTTGCACTTGGATTATTAGACAAGAAAACAAAAAAATTTGTTTTGTTATTTAGTATTTTCCCCTTTAAATTATATACATACAAAAAGAAATAATACCTTTTGATTTTATAGCTTTATAAATTTCTACGTAAAAATATTAAATTCACAAACTATAAGATCAAAACCACTAAAATGTAAAATACCAAGAGAAAATGAAGTTTCTGAAGCAACAAAATTTTCGAGACTGAATTAAATCGAATATAACAATACACGACCTTATTGTATAAAGTGTTATAAAGCTGTTTCAAAGTATTAACTTAATATTATACTGTAACAGACTATTAAATGTACAGAGACAAAATCTATTACTCTACCTAAATATTAAATGATTATAAGGGGTGATTCATTAGGACGCACTGTTAAAAAAATAATAATAAAAATTAAAAAAAACTTTATTAAGTAATATTTATTATCATGCGAAAGAACTATATCTTAAGCCGTGTACAGATATGCACACGTATACGCTGAGTAACTACATACACGCATGTATGCCTCAAGTCGTGCGCGCTCAGATCATTCGTCGGAAATTTTTATTGCTACGTATGCGTGCGTGCTCACGGCGCTCCGCCAAAGAGCGCCCAAAGGATGCACATATACATGTATCCCATAATATGGGATATTTTTCATACTGGTCAATAAGCGCCAGGCAATCTTCATTGGACCATTCCATTTTAATCAATAAACAAAAACTTTCACAACAAAAATTCCGAGAATACAACAACAGACGATTGTTTCTGTCCAAACTGAGCGCGAACGCATACCCATGTTTCTTTGAAGCGTTGGAAAAACCGACACCAGGCTGGCTCGCGACGTGCGCGCTCAAGTCATTCGCGAGAAGCAACGCATGCGGCGAGAAGCCATGAGAGCGAGGTCCATATTTGCACACGCATGTGTATGTGTCTTCGCTCAACGTATGCGTGTGCAGATCTGTACCCGGCTTTACATTTATTTTTTAAAGATTATGGCTTTCAAATGTTGGCCTTAACTGTCGCCTAACATGGTCTGTTCTTAAGCTCTAATTTTCGAGCGCCAAATCAATTCGTTAGAATCATCACGTATAGGGTGTTCGGTTATATTGTGAACGGGCTTTATTGTTTAAGATTAAAAAAATATTTTCAATACAAAAGTTTTAGGGTTTAATAAGAACCGCCAGGATTTGCTAAAAAAATAAACTATATACTTTGTCTATATTTGGACCACCAGTTATCGCAGAAAATAACTCTCAATCCTGCTTTGGTTTTATTTGTTTCCCTAAAAATGACCTTTCTGACTGACTTTACAACGCATGTTTTATTACTTTTTTACATTATGGGATATTCTAACGAAAAAAATCAAGAACAAAAATTAATAAAATATTTAAAAAATATATAACTACCATCAAACACGAAATTATTATAGGACGAAGTATCCCAATTAAGTAACTCTCTCAACATTTGCAATTTATTATAGTGTGAAAAATTTGAAGAACAGAAATACTGTGGCAAAAAAGCGGAACAGGTTCTCTAGAAATGGAGAAAACGACTAAATAATTTTGTTTATTTAGTGTTAATAAAGTTTTATAGAACTACTTCAAGTTGTTTAAGTAAAAAATAATAACAAAAAGCATGTATCCTCATTTTTTTACATTAAAATATTAATTATTTCAGACAATTTGTTTTTTTAACCAAAACAAATAACAGAAAGGTCATATTTCTAGAAACAAATGAAACCAATGTAAAACATAGACAAAGTATATATTTTTGAAAGCAGAAAAATATACCCTTTCCAATGAACTTAAAATATACATGGTGTTTCATTTAAAATAAGAAAGTCGATGCTTATTTCTTAACTTTGCTATTTTCATTTGTTTATTTTTTAAAGAAATCCTGGCGGTACTTAAAAAACACAAAACTTTTGTATTTAATATATTTTTTATCTCAAATAATAAAGTGTGTAGACCCCGTTCAATATATAACACCTATACCCTCGCAGCTACTGCCGCTATATTTTCTACACTACGTGCTGGATGTGGCTCATTTGGTTAAGAATTATCTAAGAATGAAAATTAGAGTTCAAATTTTTGTGATGGTACAGCAAATAATCGGCTTAGTACGCCGATTATTTGCTATATACACAAAGCGCACGAAACAAATTTATCGGAGAATAATGATTTTCATAATACAGTTGAACAAGTTTTAGACGTTGTGCCGGAGGCTAAGTCTTTTTAGGATAAATTGTCAAACAGTACTAAACACAAATACCATAACAGTTTGAAATGTGGACCCTCTCATCTATTTAAAAATACCTACTACAAAAGTACCTCTAAATGAATCACCCCTTACTTATGGCCTCATCACGACCGTCATCTACAGGGCAGTATACTATGTATACACTGTACACCTTTGACTAAAATAAGTGCGTATCATACCTTTGTAGATTAAGAGTATCATTAAGTATTAGAAAAAAGTTGTCCTATGAGTTTTAAGACTTTTTAGGAGACTTTTCTAATACTGATACAATATTCAGGGTTTAAACACAATATTATTTGGCCTTTCTCCAGAATCAAATTATTTTTTTTAACATTTTAAGAAAATTAAAACTTTTTACATTATGAAAAACTATTCTGCTCTTACACAATATAATAAAAAGTTATGATTACTTTATAAAGAAATAAAATAATGAAATATTTAATATTAAGTTACTTACAAATACAAAAGGTTTCAATCTATCAAACAAGGTTCATAAGCACTCGGTTGAAATTATTTTAATTCAATAAAATATATTCCTAACAAGACTAAACTATTTACCACATTTTTAAGACGCAACCATTGGCCCAGATTCCGTCTGGCATCTTGTTAAGATTTTATTTTATTGAATTAAAATAATTTCAACCGAGTGCTAATGCACCTTTGTTTATAGCTTGAAATGTTTGTATTGTAAGTAACTTAATATTAAATATTTCATTATTTTACTTACTAAAGCTTTTCAAAACATTCTTTAATGCATAACTATTGGCTATAATATAGGATAGTAAAATATAACAAAATCTTTTGTATTAAGTATTTGTTTTAGCAGTGGCGTCGGAATATATAAAATTCTGATTAGATTTTCTAAAATCCACAAACTAAAATGCATTTTTAAGTATAAAGAAAGAACAAACGTTTAGATTTTATTAATTTTTGCACAAGAGTGTAAGACTAAGATCAAAGATATAAACATATTTTTGTACCGTCTAAGTATACAGGGTGAAAAAACGAGGTGATTTTGGAGTGTCATTTACTATGCTATCAAAGTTTACATTACTGATTTTAGTAAATAAAGAGAATTATTTTATTAACTTGTTTAAAAGTATATAGCTCAAAACAAAAGCTACTATTACTAGTTAAGGATTTTAAAGCTGTAGTTATTTAGGATCTTATACCGGGTGCCCACAGGATCACTTTCCGGCTGCCAAATTTTTATTTCTATATCGATACTAACGAAACTTGGTAGGGTTGTTAGACTGATAAAAAGTAATTTTTAGGTGTATATGATATGCTATTATGACTTCCGGTTTCACCGGAAATAACTGGAACTTTTGATTTTAAAATGGGACACCCTGTATATTTTTCCATTTTCGGATTCTCCAGATCATTTTTAGGCGGAATACAATATTTTTAAGACAAATTTTGGTTAAATTTTATTTTTAAATTAAATTTTAATTTTTTATCTAGAGCGCCATGATCATTCTAAAATCACTCCTTATACTCACCTCACTTTCAGAAAAATGTGAAATCGATTTTATCGTTTTAACCTTTTTTACTAAAAGGCTCTAAACTTCATTTTTTTTCCCTAGCTCAAAAACCAAAATAGGACCATATCACTTTTATAATATTTCTAAATGCAGTATTTTAAAGCGAATCCAACAATGTACAATACTACGACAATTTACTTTATCTTCTTTTAAAAAACAACATTTTTTAGAATATCCAGTTACTTCCCTGTACTAATTCAGACGAATTTCGGTTCGATCGTTTTTAGATAATTGACCAAACCTACTCGTTTTTGTATTCATTTTGAAAAAAAACATGATGCCATATCTCTGAAATTGACAGGAGTAAAAACATGATAATATCAGGTTCTAATAAAGTTGATCCAAGCAATTGATTACAATAATAAAAAGTAGGGTATTCCATTTAAAACCTTAAAATTTCCTAACCTAGAGAAAAAACTATAAACTTGGCAACCTCACAAATATATATTTTTTTATTATTCATGTCAAGTTACCCCTTCGCACAAAATTTGGTTCTTTTATATTTAACGGTTGCTAAGATAATCCACCGTTTTAGTTTTTTCTACTAACCCTGTATATATTGCATGCATTTTTCTGTTATTTTGCCGAATTATATTTTAATTATATTAATATAATATTAATGAAAAAAAAGTTTTTTCATAACTTTTGGCATAACGGCATAAAGTTTAACTTGGTTTTATTTCTCATTCAAAGCATTTACAATTTTCTAGTAGGTATAAAAAAGGTTTTAAAATAGGTATAACAATCGAAAACGAAGAAATAACAAAAAAAAGAAGATTTACATTATTCCCGGCTTTGGAACCGTATTCTGCATTGCCAACGGGTATTTTAAGTAGTAGTTTTTCTTTGTATAGCAAACTTTACCAACGTTTTTAACTTGTAACAGAATTTTATTTAAAAAAATGAAAGAAAATTGTTAGGGTTTAAATATGTTAAAATATAATTAACAGATAGTTTTCTTAGTGGCAGATTTACATCTTTTCCGCCCGTAGGCTATTCAGTTTTGCCGCCTCTTAATTTTAATACCTTGTGATACCTTGGTCCAGATCTTATGAACGTAAAAAAATTGTCTTTACCTCAAAACCATAGTTATTAACAGGTCTTCATCTCATACCATACTTAAGCTGTATTTCCTTTCTTATGTTTTTTTCTTTTATCTTTGGACAATCCACGAAGGCTAAAAACCTAAGGTGTCTTAAGCAAGGTAAGAGGAAGTTTGTTAACACAGGACTTGAAAACTTGAAGATTTGGGGGAGAAGGAAAGACCTCCGCTGGCAGTAGGTTCCACAGTCTAAAAACTCTAGGGATAAAAGAACGAACGAAATGGGAAGTTCGGGGACTGTCCAATTGGACCGTATAGGGATGCATACGTGCGACACCACGATTTTCTGTTGGGAGCTGCAAGAGGAGGGACTATACTGGATAATTCGTCGGAGCAGAAGCCGTAAAAGTATCTATAAAAGAGCGATAGATCTTTCACAGCACGACGATGGGCAAGAGAAGGAAGTCTTTGAGTAAGTAAAGACGAACAGCTCTTCTTTGAATGGCATCAAGAATGCTGAGGGTTGTAGGGGATGCCATTCCCCAGACATGAGAACAATATTCCAGAGAGGGTCGAATTTGGGACACATACAAAGTGTATAAATTGCTAGGAGAAAAATACTTTTGGCTCGGAAAAAATCCAAGCTCTTTTGAAGCCGCGGTGGCTATAGATACATACATGTTGGTTGATCTGCTGGTAAAATGTCGGTAACCACTGGTTGCCGAAAAACTTTAGTTACATACGGAACACGCGTGGTGAGAGAGAGAAATGCTTGGCCTTTGATTTTAACCCAATATTTTTTGGGTTGTTTTTTAAAATGAAAGCTAAAACTTTTTTCCTTTTATGTGTTGTGTTACTAAAAAAAAGTAGCTTTCTTTTTATTGTAACTTTATATTTTTCGAAATAAAAATTTGTATATAAATTTGACACTCTTGACGTTTAAACCGGATTAATCGATGATTTATGGTGGTTGTTGTGTTGACAATAATAATAGCAAATTTTCAGGAACCATGTGCCGTATCTAACCGGTGTTTCAGGTAACCGATAGACAGGAGCGCAACTACAATTTTCAACTTATTTTATCTAAAAACTGAGACATGGGACCCACACCAAATTTATACATATGTATGTATTTATACAAATGTCAAAAATTCAAAAGGTTTTAATGTAAAAACAAATAACTAAAATTTTTATTTTTACATATTTGGGTTTCTTGTTCTCTATTCTTGTTCGTATGAGATAAAGTAAATCTATGTTTGGACCACTAGTTATCGCAAAAAATGACTCTGAATCCTAAAAAAATAAAGAATTTAACATGGGCGAATTTGGTTTTATTTGTTTCTCTTAATAATGCTTTTCCGATATTTGTTTTGGGTATAATTAGGAAATTGTTTAAAATTTTAAATATTTTAATGTAAAAAAATGGAGCTTTATGTTTTTTGTCATTATTTTTAATATATCATAAATCAACGCTTTTTGTAGGAAACTCATGTTTTACACAAAAACTCAAATTTCAAGCCATACTTACTGGTGAAAACCGCAATTTTCTATCTTGCGTCTTTACTTGCTACAGCGTGTTCCTTAATTTCTAGTGTTTTCTTTAATCCTTTATAACTTTTTTACTAACAAAGATTTTTTATTTCTGTAAAAACATTTTTAAAGCAACTTTTCATGCGGATTTTTGACTTATTTATTTATTTTTAAAAAATTTAAATAGAACACCCTGTATATGCTGTAGGTAAACGACACTGAATAGCAGTTATGGACTTTTCCAGTAAGTTGACTTCATTGAGCCTCGCAAACGGGGATCATTTTTGTGTAAAACATACAGAGACATAAGTTTCCCATAAAAAGCGTCGAATTTGGCCCACCCTGTACATATATAAATGCAAATTTCAAAATTGTCAAGCATATTGCCGGCATAATCCATATTTTCCATAATATTTTGTTTATCAGTGAAATGCCTTTCATTTGAAATATTAAATAGTTTTATCGAATAATAATTGGACAATCAGACTTTGATTTCGTATTTCCGGTATAAAGGATTGGCACTGCATTTGAATTTGCTCATCCTTTGAAGCGTTATGAGATTTTCAATGCAGGATTCAATAAAGGTTTTTTTTTAATTTGAAGATAATTCCAAATATCTAGCAATTTTATTTAGCTTTACTAAAATGGTTTTATAAGTTTATTTTGCTGCTATTAAGAAGAATTTCTCAAACACTGGATTTAGCATTTCATTACGGTGTTTCACACAGAGTGTTCTGAATTTGCTATTTTTCCAATAAAAATCGCAATTTTTCTTACATTTTAGGATTTAATCCTATACAAGGTATCTCTAAAAGATGTGCGGAAAAATGACCCCACAAATTCCTGAGGCTAAAATATGACAATTTAACCCAACTTACTTCTACTTTAGTCCAAAAGTGGAAGGTTTCCAAAGACACTAGGTGTCAAACATTTATTTTGAATTTAGTTTTTATAAATAGTTTTGTTAATAATAGTTGTATTAAAGTTGTATTATTACAATATTTAGCGAAGTTTTAGGAGGTGAGATATTAAAATATGCCTTTAATTTGCTAGAACTCTAGAGGGCGCCATCTGTGGTATCTTGCCCAAATAAAGAACAAAATAACTTTTTGAGAGACCCTGTACGTAACTTTTAGATAAAATTCTATTCTATATTTTACAAAAAAAGGTATACTTGGAAAAAGTTGATTAAGGCAGCCGTTTTTAAGATATCTGAAATAAAAAAATAACAATTCCTCTATGGCCAGGTCTAACCTACACAGGGTTGCTAAACTTTTAAGATACAGGCTGGTAAAATTTTAAAAAATAAGCTTTTTTACAACTCTGTATCTTAAAAGGTAAGCTATTTAGAACATAGGTTTATTTAAACTTTTTTGCTTGAAATAACCTAAGGATTTACACTTTCAAAGATAAGCAACTCATTCCGAAACACTCTACAGGGTCATCCAAATTAAGTGTCCGTCATTTGTAACTTCGTTAATATTTGAAATACGAAATAGTTTAAATTAGCAAACTAGTAGCATTTTTCACGCTCTTTAAGACTGAAGATTAGAAATAATAATTGACAATCGGGTTTCTGAGTTATACAGAAAAATACCCTTTTTTAAATGGAACACCCTGTATATTTTATCACCATTAGAAAGATCTTTTAAAATCCTTTAAAAAAGTCCGTATATAATATATCCAATTTTTCATAGTTTCGAAATATGGCCATCCTCAGGAGTTTAATAGTAAACTGGATTTTTATATAAAACACCCTGTATATGGTATCATCATTAAAAAGATATTTAAAAGAGCTTTAAGAAAATACTACATTTGATGTGCCTATTTTTTTAGTTTTGGAAATATAGCCATTTAAATCTGAAAGAAAGTAGATATTTTCCCCTGTTTTATTTCTGAGACTAAAACTTATTGCTTATAGCCTAAAGCTGTGATATAATGGAAATTTAACGTAATTTTTAGATTTGAATGGCCATATTTCCAAAATATGTTCTGTAGTTCGGCGGATTCATTTAATGGATGGTATTTATTGGGTACACGCCAAAATAAAATTAAAAGTACTAAAAACCAAAAAATTTAAACAAGTAAAAGATCATTAAAAATCGACGTTTCGGTGGCAAATCTGCAACCGTTGTCAAGACAAATGGAATAAAAATAATAAAAATAAAAACTTAATATTATTTAGGTTTTAAAATTCATTTTTTTTGTTTTTCTAGGATATTCTGAAAACTTTGACATTAAATGTCAAAACAACATAAAAAAATTTTGAATTTTAAAACCTAAATAATAGTAAGTTTTTATTTTTATTATTTTTATTCCATTTGTCTTGACAACGGTGGCAGATTTGCCACCGAAACGTCGATTTTAATTATCTTTTACTTGTTTAATTTTTTTGGTTTTTTAGTACTTTTAATTTTATTTTGGCGTGTACCCAAATAAATACCATCCATTAAATGTAGTATTTTCTTAAAGCTCTTTAAATATCTTTTATTGGTAATCTAATATACAGGTTGTTTTATTTAAAAAATGCCAGTGTACTATAAAATTTCTGACGATGGTTATATTTCGGAAACCATGAAAAATTGGATATATCACATGTAGACTCTTTTTCACGGATTTTAAAAGATCTTTTTAATGGTAATAAAATATAGATACCATTTAAAAAAAGATATTTTGCTGTATAACTCAGAAACCGATTGTCAATTGTATTTTCTAATCTTCAGTCTTAAAGATCGTGAAAAATGCTACTAGTTTGCTAATTTAAACTATTCCGTATTTCAAATAATAACAAAGGTACCAATGACGGACACTTAATTTGGATGACTCTGTATAAAGCTTAGATCCAGTCATACAGGAATTGTTTTTTTTTAATCCAGATATCTTAAAAAGGTCTGATTAAATCAACTTTTACCAAGTGTATCATTTTTATGTAAAATATGTTGAAGAATGGAAATTTAAATTTATCTAAAACTTACGTACAGGAAACTAAAAATAGTTATTTTGTTTTTAATTTGTGCAAGATACCGCAGTTAGCGTCCTCTAAAATACACAACAAAATTAATAGCAGATTCTAATTTCTCACATTTTAAAATAACTTTTTGCCGAAGATGATGACACAATAATTGTTAAAACAACTTTTTATTAAAAATTAAATCCAAAATAAACTTTTGACGCCCTGTATCTCTGAAACCATCTACTTTTTGACAAAGAAAACGTTGGTTCTGGTTAGTTCTGGTTAGATTAGAATGGTATCATTTTTCCGCGCCTTTTAAAGACACTCCGTATAACCTAAAACAAAAAAGTAATAAACTGCAAGAAGAAATTAAAAATATATATAATATATAGAGTAGTCTATAAAAAACATATACAAGTCCACATTAAAATAATTTCAAAATTGGAATAACCTGGGTATACAGGAGTGTCTCAGGATAGGTGTTACAATA
>JACEGR010005463.1:0-72944 GCA_014170235.1 Listronotus bonariensis
TTAATGGACTCCAGAAAATCGCTAAAAGGCATTTCTTGATTATTCTCCATTTAACTTTTCCTTATCAAAATAAAATCTACAAATCCGAAAAAAAAAATTAGAAGAAAAATTGAAATGCTGCAATATTACACCATATAAAAGCAGAACAATATTTTGTTATATTTAGGCCCAATATTATAAAGCCGGGGCAACGTCTAACACAATTATAAAACTGTTTTTTGACATGTCTTTGACAGTTTATTATTAGCTGGTGGTTGAAATAATAAAGATTTTAATATAATAATAACCAAAACTATTAAAAATTCTGTATTGCTTGGGCACATTTGGAAAAAAACTTTTTGTGCAAGTACCTTTTGACTTCAAATCGAGCTTCGAATCAAGCTTCAAATTAACCTGACTCTATATTTGTTAATCTAGTTGGTAACACTGGGATACTTTTAGTTTATGTAAATACTACAAATTATATAGGCATTTTCCTACCCATGAGGCACGCACAGATTGGACCTCTGAGCGTCACTCTCGATGAGAGAATCTTAATTTTATTAAATAAAGAGATTTGTGTTGTATTGTTTTGGCAAAAATCATGGCAAAAATAATTCTAAATGCTTTATAGCCAAAAAACTTGATTTAATTTTAATAAATGTATTTTTCCTCGAACGTCTAAAATAATGATCATTGTTGTATTTAACAAAAAACAATAAAATGTCACTTTTTATACTATTTCTCCTCAGCGACAGTAAAAATATTTTGCTGCCGCCCGTGAGCGGCATTAAAATTAAAAACCATAAACGACAAATAATAGAACGCAATAAAAATTTGACATTTATTGAAATTTGTAAAAATGCGAAGTAGGCTGATTTTTTTAGTGACGGTGTTGGGCGACAGTAAAAATACTTTTAGTGCCACTAAAGCATGGTCAAAAACCTTGGAATAATATTTTCATAAAAAAAAATAAGTGTTATTCAAATAAACTTTAACGTTTGATGAAAAATGGCATGTTTTATTCGGAGCAAAAGACACTTTTTTGCTTCTTCTGTACTTTGTTGGACTCGCTGCACTCGTCCGACAAATTCTACAAACTCAGCAAAAAACGTAACTTTTGCCCCTAATAAAACAATTCCTATAAGTACTATTTTCTGCAAACGTCAAAAACAGCAATCCTTGTTGTATTTAACAAATTACTTTAACTATTTCTTCTTAGCGGCAGTAAAATGTATTGCTGCCGCCCGCGAGCAAAATCCATAAATGACGAATTTAAAAATTTGACATTTACTGAAATTTGTAAAAATGCAAAGTAATTAATCAGAATTTAGGCCACTTTTAAAATTTCCGCCTTTAAAGAATCCTTAAATCCATATAAGAATATTTATATCTAAATTTATACAGGTAATAAACTTCTTTTAAATAGTCAAAATCTTGTGTTGGATACAAAGCGGCAGGAACGTTTGACTGTCTATTTATTAAAAAGCCGACAAGGCATGCAAGTAAAAATTATCTTCATAAAAATATCAACAACATAATGTAAACACATGAAACCGGACATAACACGGAACGTAACACGGCGTATAGGGTTTTCTGTTGTTTTTATGATTTTTAAAAAAATTTGGCTTACATCCTATTTGTTCTTAATCATAATATAATGGCGCTGTTATAAAATATTTTGTATTTTTTTTTGTTTTTGTACGAAACAAAAATTTGAATTTTTCAAAAGTTCTTCACTTTTAATCTGAACATTTGGCAACAACGGCTTATCTGTTCAACTTTATGCATCCCAGTTCTATATGTAGTGGATTTTTTAAATAAAATTCAACGTGCCCGAAGTCAGGGTCAGGTTAGTTCTAAGTAGTTAGTTAACTCTTTTCTTTTTAATTGGAATAAAAAAATATATATCTCTTTGAAATATTTTCGATGTTGCCAAATGCTCTTCATATTTTACTTGCAATAAAATTACGTTTCTTTAGCCTTTTTTAAGGTGGTGTTTTATTAAGGAAAGGGTCTAAAATCAGTAAGTATCATATTTATTAAAAAAAAATCATAAAACGGCAGAAAACCCTATTCGGCACTGTTACCAAGGGACCTCCCTAGATCAATAGTTAAAAAGCAAAAACTGTTTATTAATATTTTCATAAACCGCATAAGTAACTTACCCTATTTTTTTAAATCACCAATAAAAAGAACAAACGACGTCTTTTAACAATAACCTCGACAATAACACAGATGAAATGGGACCGATTTGTCAAATTACCCTGTCTGTGAATCCCCGCATTACAGCATTGCCAGAATTAAGCAGAACACTCTAATTCCGTGGTCGTCAAAGTGCGGCCGCGAATGAGTAAATTAAGAGAATTCCCTCAACTACAGCAAATGAATGGTGGATCATTGCGGCTTTTTTGACCGATAATACTATGAAATTCAATAGTCGTAATTTATCTCAGTCTCGGTTTCAGTGTTTTACTTTGATTTAACTAAACAAAAATACTGTCTTACTCTTTAAAAACTGGTTTAAATTAATTTTAGTATTTTATGCATATAATTACCTTATTTTTTCCTTTAAAACTGGCACTAACACTCACTGTAACTTCTAACCTAAGAAGATGCTTACTTAAAGGTTCTAAAAATTCCGGCGAATTCTTAAAAAAATCCCGAAAACAAACTAGAAATTCCTGAAAATTTCTAAAGATTGCTGAAAATTCCTAAAAAATCCTGAAAAATCTCGACTATTTCTGTAAATTCCCGTAAATCCTGAAAATTCCCGTAAATTCCTGAAAATTCCCGTAAAATCCTGAAAATTCTCGGAAAATCCTGAAAATTCCCGAAAAATCCTGAAAATTCCTGAAAATTCCCGTGAAAATTCCCGAAGCTTCCCGACAATTTGTACACCTATTCCCGTAGTGAGACACCCCTTAGCAATTGGAGTACCTAATCACTATAATTAAGAGACAATTATAAGTTACTGACGTAGCTAAAGGGGGGTAATTCCCCCCACAAAGCCCCAATGAAGGTTGAGAAATGTTTTAAGGGATATTAGAAATGAGGTTGTGGTTGTGAAGTAATGGCACGCCACTGTATTTTTTAAAATAAAAATATACTGCTTGGGCAAGCAGTTTTGATACATCGGCATCGGCGAGTAATACAATAACAAAACAAGCAGAATTCTTCTATTCTAAAAGTATTTACTAACTAATATTTATTTTAAAAAATAATTTTGCAAAAAAAAATCAATTAGAAAGATAATTACTGTTGAATTAGACAGTTGACAATGCCAAAAAATGATTAGGATTTATTTACGCAAAAACAAAATGAAAAATGATGAAATTTGTTCTAAATTGAAAAAAGAATTTAAAAAAATTAAATTAAAAAGAAGCAGTGGCGTACTATTTTTCTTAGCCATCATGAACGACACTGGTAGAATTATATGTTGTATGTTAAAAAAATGTCATTTGATCTCCCATTTAATAAATAGGAGATATCTCCTTTTTTTTTAATCTAAATTAGTATAAAAGTAAAAGTTATTTGATTTTTAAAATTCGTAGTTCAGGGTATAAAAGTTATTATAAAAAAACAATATTTTTTGTAAAATTTTTAACACAACGTAATTTAAAAACTAAGACAGTTAGGACATACACTAGTGGAAAAAATTAAAGGTTTAAAAAACACATTTTTAGGATTTTCAAGTGGCTGTATTTCGCTTAAGAATGGTCGTACTGAAATTTAAAAAAGCATTTGAAAGCCTAAAGTTTCTAGTTTTGGGGTCTTACAATAAAACATTTTTCAAGCAACGTGTAGGAACCACGCATTCTAATGAATACCGAAAAGATTTTTTTCTTTTTTTGGTCTAAGAACTTGGAATTTTTTTCCAACTTAACCACTATATGGATTGGATAACTTGTTCATTTAGCTTGAATTTGCTTTTTTGGAAAGTTCGATACGACCACGCTAAGATATTGAACTTGGAATGAAAATGGATGTTTTGTCTTTAACCATCAATATCTCAGGAACTGCTGATTTCACAAGAAAATTAAGGAGGGCTTTGAAATCTTAAATACATTCTCCACAATAAAAAATCGGTTATTTTTTAAAATTATTTTTTACGTTTATTTGAAAAATCTAGAAAAAAGGGATTTTTAGGGCTTTTGGCATAATCAGGCGCTAAATTAAAAATGTCAAGAAAACCACTAATAGTAAGTATGTCTTTTACAGTTCAATATGCCTACAAAAACACCACAAAGTTTCGATTCAATCCATCTAGCTGTTTTTTGTTTTATTCGATCAAATTTTCGAAAAATAGTGAAAGCATAACAAATAAAATTATGCTAGTAAGCCGCAAGCAATTTTTGAATATATCCTGCAAAGTAAACCATTGAGATATTTTATGTACAGGGTGTTCCATTTTGATTGCAATTGTGATGTATCTCAGTTATTAGTAAAGATAGAATCTCGCGAACAATTTTTTGCGAGACAAGAGATGCTACAAAGTTGTCATAGCCGTTTATTTAGTTTTCAAGCTACATTTGCATTTCACGTACCTTGTACCCTAGTTAAGTGGCAATTTATCAAAAAGGTAAAAACCAGTGGCGGCTCGTGCATTGTAGAACAGGGGGCCAAGTCATAAAGACTACATATATACACACAGAAAAGGTCCGTAATTTTTTTGAGGTACCGCACCTATTTAAAGGCAAATACGTAATATTTGTATAAATGCAACCAGACATTGTGTATTGTCCAGCATTTATGGGGAGGCTAAGCCTCCCTTGCCTCCTCTGTCGAGCCGCCACTGGTAAAAACGAATTCACACGTATAACTTTTTACGTAGAATGCAGTGGCGTAGTCAGTTTTTCTGAAAGATTTTTTTTTAATATTGGCAAATCGAAATACTTAAGTTAGATTAGTAAAAATTACTTAATCAGTTTACAGTATTCTTTTATTGCAATAGCTCCCCAACGATAGTCAAATATTCTAATTTCTTTTAATTATGTGTCACAATTTATTTTTAAGGTACGTTTACATCTGACATTTATTGCATGATATTTATGTCAGAAATTCTAGCCGTGACGTGACATACCTAATTTTATAAAGGCCCTCAGGATATGGTCACGTGATCATTTGTGACGTAGGCATCCGGGTGATCACTTTTCGGTGGCGACACAGGTAGCTATCGCTGAAAGCATAAAAAGAATATTATGTTGAAAGCCGAAATCTGTCGGTATTATCAACAGATGAAAAGAGGTACTGATTCTTTCTAACGCATTAAAGAAGGGTGGAATATGTTTTCGAGTAGCTCGCGCATATTTACGTTAAGTAGCGAGGTAAATGACGACAGCATTGTTTTATGAGAGCGCTCAAACAATCTTTTGAAAAGTGTCAAAGTTTAAGCGTTATTTTAATTATATTTTTGTACTGTAAAAGCCTTTTGGTTGTTCATAGACGTTGATAGAACAATAGTGAGTTAATTTTAGTGTTTTGCAATTTCTTAGCTTAAATTTTATAAAGATTTTTGGTTGCTTACCTACTTTCCGTGAGTTTAACAAGGTGCGTGTTTTATAGTGTAAGGTACTTTTCTATTTGGGTTTAAGCAAAGACAATTATAGTTTCACTATAGACACCCAGAATAATCCCAAACAGCAAAAACTTTCCATTGAGCAATCCCCCATATAAGTAAAGCATGCGTCCACACTCTTTCTTGACCTTGCTTGGCTCAGCTGGGCTACACCAAAGTCGGTCTATATAAGGTCACGACATTCGGCCATATTGCTTTGACGTGTTATGACGTCACATCTCCCATTTTTCGGCCATGTTGTTCAGTGCCGGAGATATACAGTTTATTGTATTAGTAGAACAACCGTTTACACAACAGTTTTTAAGTTGTAAATTCTTTTACTTTAAATAAAAAACATTTGGAATTACATCTTTCAACAAATATCACTTCCAAAACAATGCAAAATGAAATGCGCCAATTCTAGACGCCACTGGATCTTCAGCTTTGATTTTTACCCAGTCTTGCCAACTTTTCTCTGAGAAGTGCCTTTGCTTGAGTCCCCGACCTCGAACCGCCTAAAAGTTGAGGATATGTCGCAACCTTATAAATATAAACTAACCTTGGGGTACACTACCAAACAATGGTTAAGCTGTGGAGCAGACGTAAAGCATCGCGAGACCCGTGCTTTACTTATATGGGGAATTGCCCAATGGAGAGTTTTTGCTGTTTGGGATGCTAAATTTACTTAAGTGTAATGCGTCCCGGGTTTTTTCCCAGGGGTTTTTATTGTAGCTTATTTGATTTCAGTTAAAATATTATTTATGTAATTTAAGTAGCATTAGATCCTTATGTAAGTATTTTACAAATATATTCTTATTATTTATTACATATCTTGTAATTTTATTGCAAAATTCCCTGATTCCCTGTTTAAAAAATTATAAAAATAGCACCCGGATCATCATCTGATATTATTGAACCTAACGGCCTGTTGTTTTACGTAGGTTACGTTCTGGATGATGTAAACGGTCAAAAATTTATGTCTGATATAAATTTTTGTCCGTTTACATTAGCCTGAATTTCTATTTGACATAAATATCATGCAATAAATATCAGATGTAAACGTACCTTTAGTCATAAATTAGCCCGGTGAGTGATTTTAAACAATTTGAAATGTCTGAAATGCAATTGCTCAAATGAAAATGCCCGAGTGCTTATGGAATACCACTGATCTCGATGGATTGCCAATGTCATAACCTGCGCGAAACAAAAGTTACATTTCATGGGCGAAAAAACCGGTTTGTGCGCAAGCCAGTTGAGGGTAAACGCACCCGGCGCCAAACAAACTATCCGCATTATAGGAAAGAATTTGTTGACGGCGTCCTGGTTTTCTGTTCGAAGTACGGTAGCTAATGAGCGTTACGGTCAGACCGCGGACGAAGGGTACAGGGTGCCGGTGTTTGTATTTTGCCACGGCTTTTAAGTGCGCATGTTCGTCCACCCACTGCGCGAGGTCATAAAAATCCGAAAAATGCTTCTTGCCACTGCGGATCTAAATGTAGGTTATCTATGTGGAATACTTATCTGTAATCCCTTTATTTTTCATAAAACCCGATAACATATTATTCATTATAACCGCCAGATAAGTTATGGTAATAAAAGGGTCTAAACTCGGGCCTAAAGCTTTAGAATGATATTTCAAACAAAAAAAAATAACTGTTAAGACAATCTTTTTAACAGTTTGAATTAAAAAACGGATGTAATAAGACTTAAAATCAGTAGTAAAAAGCCAGGCGGTCATCAGTTCTGTCTCACTTTCAATTATGCCCCTTTTTGTTGCTCGCACACTATTTAAACGATGCGTTTAAAAAGAAATAGTTGATTCCGTCTTTATTTGTGTGACGCTTGTAGCTTCTTTGTAACTGGTTTTTAGTCTAACAGGGTTTAAGTAGCATTAGATCCTTATGTATTTACAAATATTTTCACATAGTGAGGCTGAAAGGGGGATTAAGCCCTCTTCAAAAGACATTTTCTGATGCACACATTTGCATTTTTTTTGTAGGTGGTTTTCGAGCGGGATTCAAATTAAATATTTTTAAAGAAAAATATGATACGTTACTGCTCTTATTTTTGTAATTTACATACATTTCATAGATTTTTTACAAAAGGATCTTTAAAACAGTTTATTAACAAATATACGGAAAGAAAATAAAAAAAAACTTTACTAACTTAATTTATAACCGAGATGGTTACACATTATCACATACTTAAGTCAAATTTCCTTGCTAAACGCATTCGTCGGAGTGGTTTAAGTCATTGTCCGAGACGTATTCAAACACGGTTAAATACGTGGCATATATGACGTCACCGTTTAGCAAGAAAATATAATGTTTTTAAAATGTTTTGAACCGTATTAACAACAAAAAATGACTTTAATAGTAACATAACTTTACCGGAAATTTTATGACAATTTTATGGTGTTTAATAAAACTTGAATAATATTAACACATAATTTATTATTATTCATAAAAATATTTAATCATGTTAGTTTATGCTGCTGCTTGCTGATATCAACTAAAGATAAATTTAAAATTAGTGCTGAATACCTCTGCAGTATGCAAAAATGTTTAAAAATATGTAGTCAATATTTCTTGACTACATATCTAACTAATAAAATAATAAATAATACAATTTAAAATTTAGTTCCAAAGAACATTAACTTAAGCCATTTTTTGTTGTTAATACGGTTCAAAACATTTTAAAAACATTACATTTATCAATTTTAGGCGAAGAACCAATTCTAAAACGGTATTTACCAATCGGTTATGTTGACGTTTAAACAATGTATTATACGTCAAAGTTGTCACCAATTATTAACGCGGTTATAATTGGTTGAACGCCTAAAATTGATGATTTTCTTGTTAAACGGTGACGTCATGTACGTCGCGTATTTAACCGTGTTTGAATACATCCCGGACAATGGTTTACAAATAATATAGTTACCTTTGTCGAGCGGGAGTATGCATCGTACTTATTAAAAACTTTGTTTCGGTCATTTTTCGTAACCTTTATACGTGACTATACATGGCAAGTGAAAAATGTTTATATTTGGTGTAAACAAAAGCAAATATCAATCATAAAAAATAAAAATCATAATCATAACCTAAAAGTATATTGGGCTGTGACGTAACTGTTTGAAAACATACATTTCCTTGATTCAGGCCTTGGGATGCAATAAAATCATAAAACTTCTTGAATTTACCATGCAGGACCGCACAGTACCTGATGAAAAATATGTACCAATGTGTAAAGTTGGTTGGGAATTAAATAAACAAACAATATAATTTGCAGTAATACTATATTTTTATAGTATACAGGGTGATTCAAAAATCGATCACGACACTTAAGGGGTGATTCTACTTGACAAAATAAGGGTAGACCTTTATATAAGTTTTTTTCAAAATTTCATTCGTTTTCGAATTAGAAGCCGACAAAGTTCAATTTTTATTTTTCGCCATATTGCATTTAATTTTTAACCAATCCAGTTGATATTTAACACACAAATCGAGCTTTGCAGATTCTAAAATTTTAAGATAAAACTACTTTTTTTAAATACCGCCAGAGGGCACTTTTCCCAAAACTTAAAATTTATTTACATCATAACTTTTTTATTTTGACAGATATCAAAGCTGAGGGCGCCATTTTATAGACAATCAAAAACTTAAAGTCGATAAACCTCACCATTTAGGTACCAATAGACATCAATGTTTTCATTAATTTCAATCAAATTACTTACATACATACAGGGTGTTCGTCATTTTTGAAAACTTTCCAAAACAGTGTAAACATTCTTAAGACCCTTTTTGAGTGGAATCCGTTGGACTACTCATATTTTTGAAATTATTTCTAGTTTCATTAAAAATATATAAAGCTTAGTTTTTTAAATATAAATCATAGTTGGCCATGATCTCAAAAAATTGCTTAATTTTTGCTCTTTTCGATGATATATTATTATTCATACTTACCTTTCAAAATGGCCAAAAAATGAAAAACGCCCTATATCTTGGATTCCGATAGAGATTTCGGGATGCGATTTTCACCATTCATCTAATTTTGAAAATCGAACCCGAGACACCTATGCCAATTTTTTTCTATCTGGTGAGGAAATACAAGTTTCCTGTTTAAACAGTCAAAATCGCACCACCCTGTACTTTCAGGAACCGTTTAAAGTTAATGTTTCCTTTAATGAAAAATGTTTTTAATGGCCTCGCTCTACTAACTTTAAATAAACTCTTTTAACAATTATTTTTGGTTTAACAGGCAAACATTTTCGGCTACTGCCTAAAACGGATTTTGCATTGGACATCTTTAAACACACTATCACTGCAGAACTTAAGAACTGACAGTATTTCAGAATGTTTTGAAGTAAAGATATTTGTTGTTACCATCAGGTATAAATTGTCATTATTGTCGGTATTTTTTGACAACCTGCAAATAATTTATTTTAATAAAATAAAGTAATAAGAATGACCCAAAATTCTTATTGATAATAATTTATTATTCGCCAACAACAAAATAAATACGCCTCTGTCTCAGGTAATACTTTTATGGTTTTATTGCATGTCATTATCCCATCTCAGGTCAATATTACAAATAATACCAAAATAAAAAAATATCTGTAATTGGCTCAAGATGGTAACTCCCAAAAGAAATACCGCTAATATGTCGTAACTCTCTTATTTTTGCAAAAGAATTTTAGCTCAGCTGATTTTTTGATATTTTGTTTTCCTTCCCCTTCTGGATAGATCCTGGGCTGTCTGGCTCGCGGTAGTGGTGGCGTTTGTTAGTTCGCATCCTACCTGTACCGGTAATAATCCAAGGTTTTGAAAACATTTTAAGAAATCCAATTTTCAATTTCTTGTCTTAAGATAGGTTTACCAACATATTTTTTTATTGCCATATACTTTAATCATTGATAATTATACAGTCGTCCCCTTTCTAACTTCTGAACCATTCGGTTTATTTTGATGAAACTTGGACCGATAATATATGATCAAGGTATTCTTTTGACATATTAGTGACAGCTCTAAATGTCAACGTCACAGTGACAGCTGGACGCCAACGCAACGGTTAACGACGGGCAGAGAGCCGAGGATGTACCCAAAAGAAGAGGGACAACAACATCAAAAATCAGCCAACCTAAAATTCTTGTTTTCCCGACGTTGCTTCCTCCTGGACTACTGTAACAGATAATTTTTACAAAGATAAGGTGTATTTAAGATACTTGAGTGTTATTTCAAACACAGTTAACTTAAAAATAGGCGAGACAAAATGCCGAGCGTGCTTAAACGTTTTTATTCTAATTAGTTTTTTTTGTTGGCTCATGTTTATGAATATTTTAGGTTTGGTTTATTTAAAACATTTTAATTACTGTACTGAGTGTGCCAAAAGTAACAGTCCAACTTAAACCAGGGGCGGATCCAGAACTGCATCTCACTTTTTTAAAAAATTAAATCGATTTCAAAAAATAAATAAAACTCACTAAAAACTTAAAAATAATAAACAAAAAAATGCAGTCGGGTACTTAATAACATGTGGTATAAGCAGCTTTTGCTTATTTAGTTATTAGCATTTAGTAGTTTAGCGTATATGTTATTACCAGACTCCATTTTTTTATTTATTATTTTTAACTTTTAGTGAGTTTTATTTATTTTTCTGAAGTCGGTTTAATTTTTCTGAAGTCGGTTAAATTTTTTTAAAGTGTTTATTTTTCGCTTGTTAGTTTATTTTTTGCTTTCTATTAAACAAAAGATTTAACTAACCAGAAGTAACCCTGACCCCCTCTCCCCCAATGTCAATCAATCAAATTACATGTCCCTGTGCTCGGTGAAAAGAATAAATTTTACCCCAAGGTTGTCGATTCTGAATGCACTCCTGATGTTTGAGCATATACCAGATTAAAGGCAGCTTTGCCTAAAGGGACCACACGTCCCAAATTTAGCGGGAGAGTCCCGCTTTTAAAGAACTGTCCGAAAATATCCCGATTTTTTGTGGGACTGGGTGTATACAAAGAAAACAAAAGGTTTTCGCGGAGGTTAGGTTTTTTTGCTTTTCATATAATTTGGGAAATGCAAATAAACTTTGTTATGGCCGATTTATTTTATTTATCGTTTTTCGTTGAAAGGTAAGGACAATTTTATTTGCTCTTCAAAAAAAAAAAATTGCGGGAAAAAAAATCCATCTTGAATATATTTTTCAGCTAAAAAAGAAATCCCAACATTTTGGAAATTGCAAGGGCTAAGGATGTAGCAATTATTTTTTATTCTTCCAAGAAAAAAACTAGAGCTAAACAGTTTAAAAAAATTAAACCTTCCCAAAACAATAATGAAACTTACTAAATAAAAAGTTAAAAATAATAATTAAAAAAAAAACAAGAAAATATATGCATTTTACAGCATCTTTTAGACAACGCGGTAGTGCCACCACGGTCGTTAGTTTTGAATAGCTACTACGTAAATATGTCTTTCCCGCTGGGAATCGAACCGGCGACCTCTGGCTTCAAAGATCAAAGCTCTGTCCACTGCGCCACGGGGGAGACAAACCATATATTATGGTATTAAAGTATAAAAAGCCTTAATTTGGTTATTAACATTGAGTAGTTAAGCACAAATGTTATTTTTTTAATTCTATTTTTTTCTTTTATTGAGTTTTATTATTGTTTCGAGGTCGGTTCATTTTTTTTAACTGTTTATGTTTCGCTTTTTAGTTTACTATTATTACTATTAAATCGGTAAACATATACTAAAAACACAGACTACAGTAAAAAGCACAAGCATGTGTAATTTGATTGGTTTAAAAAGAATTAAAAAAACAAGATTTAACTAACCATGACACCCCAATGTGACAGTCTTGCATGACCGTCTGTAGCACTTTCAAGTCAAATTACACGTAATTGTGATTTTTACTGTGGTCTAAAAAACACTACTAGTATAGACCATATTTTTTTCATTCTGAAAGCGATGCCGTCAAGTACACAAAAACTGATAAAGTAAACAAACCTTTTCGAAAGCACATAGCCTGTGACAAAGCCTAATTTTTTTTAGATAAATAAATAAAAATATTTCAAAAACACGTATCACGTACTTAAACAACATTCTCTTATTTTGTCTGTGGCGTACCATAAAACCTGTAACACGTGGCGTAGTCGTCGGGTTGAATATTTTTTGCTGCAATAAATCATTGTTCACAAAAGGCTTTATTTGCTTTATCATTTTTTGTGTACTTGGCGGCATCGCTTTCAGAATGAAATAAATATGGGTCTAACTTTACCTCTTTTAGTTTGGTGAAAAGGTTAATCTTGCTCCCAGGTTGTCGATTCCAAATACGCCCCTATTTTATCGAGCATATTCCCTACCTGGGAGCAGCTTTGCCGCACGAACAACGTACGGCAGAGAAAAATTAGGTCTAGTACCTTTATCTCTCGCGATCCTGACTTGGTTTTTATGGGACAACCGCGGAAGTACACCCTTTTAAATAAAAAAAAATCTTAAAATCGGTCCACAAACGCCGGCGCCGGAGTAACCGCGTAACATATACAAAAACAGGCAAATTGAAAACCTCCGCGTTTTTAAAGTCGGCTAAAAATGGGTTAAATTTCTTAAAACCGACACCCATGGTATAGTTAAGACCCTATTTATTTTATTCTGAAGCGATGCCGCCAAGTACACAAAAAATGATAAAGTAAACAAACCTTTTCGAAAGCACATAGCCTCTGACAAATCCTGATTACATATTTTTTAGATAAATAAATAAAAATATTGCGAAATCATGTATCATGTACTTAAAAACATCCTCTTATTTACTCTCTGGCGTACCATAAAACCTGTAACACGTGGCGTAGTTGTCGGGTTGAATATTTTTTGCCGCAATAAATTATTGTTCACAAAAGGGTTTATTTGCTTTATCATTTTTTGTGTACTTGGCGGCATCGCTTTCAGAATGAAATAAATATGGGTCTAACTTTACCTCTTTTAGTTTGGTGAAAAGGTTAATCTTGCGCCAAGGTTGTCGATTTTAAATACGCCCCTATTTTATCGAGCATATTCCCTACCTGGGAGCAGCTTTGCCGCACAAACAACGTACGGCAGAGAAAAATTAGGTTTAGTACCTTTATCTCTCCCGATTCTGACTTGGTTTTTATGGAACCACCGCGGAAGTACACCCTTTAAAAAAATACTTAAAATCGGTCCACAAACGCCGGCGCCGGAGTAACCGCGTAACATATACAAAAACAGGCAAATTGAAAACCTTCTCTTTTGAAGTCGGCTAAAAATGGGTTAAATTTCTAAAACCGGCACCCACGGTACCCAGTACCTACCTATGCTTTATACAAGTCCCTATGAAGTAGGGCTGGCAAAAACCGGAAAAAAAAAACAAAAGCGGTTAGCCGGTTTTTAGAAAAACCGGTTTCGGTTAAAACCGGTTAACCGAATATTTAAAAACCGATATTAAAAACCGGTTTTAAAAACCGGTATTAAAAACCGGTATTAAGACCGGTCTTTGAAACCGAAAAACCGAAACCGGTTTTTAAAACTTAAAATAAATATTTTTGTACTATATTAAAAAATGGGTTCTTAAAATTTATTTTGTTACATATCTTTTAAAATTGAAATCGAATATAAAAATTTTTATATGAAAGTTGCTCATTTTTGTATGTAGATTAAGATTCTAAATAAAAAAATTGGAGTTCCCTTTTGAAAAAACAAAGTTTATATGAATATGACCTTAAAATTTTAGTCAAGGTCACAAACTAATAATACCATTAAATTTGCCCCTTTTTTCAAACAATTCTTACTAGAAACATTTTCTTCTAAAATGCACCGTTTTCTGGTTATTTGCCTGTCTAAGGTTAAATGAACCACCCTGTATAATCTGTCAACCAATATCCGATTTTAAAAATGAACGGTTTTTCTTTTTTAGATATAAACCGCAATCAACCAAAAACCTATTAATTGATATTCGAAGAACCGCTTTTTGATTTTGGTTCGATTATCCAAAAACTGGTATTCGAAAACCGATTATCCGAAAAACCGGTATTTGAAAACCGCTTTTTAAAACCAGTTAACCGACATTCGAAAACCAGTTTTTCAAAACCGGTTAACCGGTATTCGAAAACCGGTTTTCGAATACCGGTTTTCGTTTTTGGCTGAAAACCGGTTAACCGAAAAACCGGTTTCGGTTGCCAGCCCTGCTATGAACTGTCATAAAAATAAAAAATAAAAATCTGTAAGTATTTGACCAAAATAATATTCGTTGAATGTACTTACAAAGTAAATAAAATATAATTTTTATTAGTTTTTAAACAAGCGCATTGTTCAAAGTTAGTTCTCCTGTCTATTAAATTAATTTGCTTGTAATTTATAGCCAGTAAATAATGGAGACTTGTAATTGTTTTTAACTGTTAAAGATAATTTGAAAAGGCGCAACAGCACTTTCCGACAACTCCAATTGTTAATTTTTCGATTTGTATGTACATTTATTTATTTAAATAAATAATAATTTTTATGTATATTGCTTCTAAAAAAACGAATAAAAAAACTTAAGCATATTGTAACATCTTTAAAAACAAAAAAATCAGATTAAATTCAAAGCCTTTTTTCCACAGTAACAGTTTTTTTATAGTTTATTTGTTTTCTGGGAATATAAATTTAAACAAAATATTATTTGGCTTTTTCTAAAATAAAGTTATTTAATAAATATTTTAAGCAACATAAACTTTTTATACAGGGTGTTTCTTAAATACATGCTAATATTTAAGGGGACGATTCTTGAACCTATTTTAAGAAAAAAACTTCATATGGACATATGCTCTAAACGTCTTAACTTTTGAGATACAGGATGTTAAAATTTTCAAAAAAAAAAACAAATAATTTCGAAAAAACTTAAACTGTTATACTGAATATAAACCTTATTTAAATAAGTATTTATTATTTTTGTTACATAATTGCTAATTAAAAATTATAAAACCTAATTTTAAAAAGAAAAAACCCGCAATGCTTCTTTGATGGTCTAAAAATATGCAATTAAGTGATTTTTTTCTCTTAAACTAAACAAGATACGGAAAAAAATTAGGAGACAGAAAAGTAGTATTTTTATTTGCTTAATCTAAAGAAACCACACAAATTTTACACACATATACACAGTCGGTGGCGTACCGTTTTTTGTTAGAAATCTTCCTTTAGTTGCCTCTTGAGACGCCACTGGACTTATTATAAATGCAATAAAGCTAGTAATAAATTATCCCCCTAACGCCATTAATAATATTGCCAAATTAAAACAAGATTGGGTAGAGGATGGTTAGGATATTTAAATATATATATATATATATATATATATATATATATATATATATATATATATATATATATTTTTAATTTTAACGCTCTGTATCTCAAAAGTTAAGACGTTTGATACATATGTCCATAGGATTTTTTTTCTTCGAATGAGTCCAAGAATCACCACCTTAAATATTAGCATTTATTTAACCCTTAACCGGCGTGGTCGAAAAGTTTAACACTCAGTGCGTCGCGGAGTCCCTTGGACTCCAAGATAAAAAAGTAATGTTTTTTATTGCTAATGAATTAATTTGTTGTAAATTCTTTACTAATCAAAGACCTTTAGAAAATTAAACATTTATTTATTACAAACTATTTAAAAACCAAAATAAAAAGTCCTTATTTAAAAATAATATGTTTTTAAAACAAAATAATTATTATGTTCACAGTACTTTTATTTAAAACAAAAAAATAAACACTTTAAACTCTTTCTACTGAAAAGATGTATAGTAAGGTACATTCTTGATAAAAACAAAATAACATATTTTTTTAATTAAAAAAATTAAAAATTGACAATGCCTCAAAAGCTCAATAAACAAAAGATATTTACGAGTCGAAAAATTTCCCTACCAGTCCCATCTGTTGAAAAAATTGATTTTATGGACTCGTTATTGGACTTAAAGGCTGCTGTTAACAACAAAAGTCCCAGAAAACCATTTATTTCAACATTATTGGTTTCTCTATACTCTGTTCGATTTTAATTTCCTGGCTTTTCACGAAATTCCTGAAGTTTTAAATTTGTATAATACACAACACTATCTAGTATATCTTGTGAGAAAATTTACCATGCTTCCAAGGGTTCAATTTTCGGTAAAACATTTTTATTTCCCGGCAATTTCAATATATTGTGAGCTGGTGTTCTTACATTTGGGGTTGGTTCAGTAGCAGCCCATTTATATCTGTTTTTCCATAAAAATATTTTACTCTTGAATCACTTGTATCACTGTCTTTTTCACTTTCATTATCAGAAATCTCATCTTGGTATTCAAATTCAGATTCACTTTCAGAAAGCTCGCTCCCCGTTTCGTGGTCACTTGTAATTGCATTCTCGAGACTAGTATTGCTCTCAGGATCGCCATCTTGGTCCGAAAACTCTGAGTCACATTCCTCAAACCATTTCTGTGCAACTTGCTCAAAGTCAGAATCCGTGGCTTTGATTTTTCGGCGATTGTCCGACATTGTTGCAAAATGTAAAAATATTACACTAACTGCGTCGCGGAGTCCCACGGACTATGAACTTTCCTTACATGAACCAGCCTTGATGATATGCCGATGTCGACTGAGTGCACAGCGAGTCTGCGTACCATATTATGAAGCTACTGAATAGCGCGCGCCATCTAGATAGTAAATACGGAAGTTATTACACAATTTATATTTGTTAGAGTCCCAGGGACTCCGGGACGCTGGTTAAGGGATTTAAGGGGAACACCCTGTATAATATAAAAAGTTATTCTGCTCTTGCAAGAATATAATAAAAATTAAGATTACTTTTTAAAGAAATAAATCTAAATATCTAATCTAATCTAATCTAATCTAATATATTATATAAAATGCTAATGTACGTTCGTGTGTCCACGATTTTCGCTATCATCCGCAACTCCGATCGACTTCCCGTCGGGGTTACAAATACCCCTTGGTCTCCCATTGTGAGTAAGGGAGTTTGGTCAGGGTGGGTGGAAGTGGGTGGTTGTGGGTGGCAAAAATGTAAAATATGTGTAGTGGCGCCATCTGTTGTCGAGTAGTTGAACTTCATTCAGAACAACGGTTATTTGGGTCTCATATAAACTCCCGAGCGAAGCCAGGAATCATAGCTAGTTTATAATAAATTATTTAATATAAAATAATTATTATTATGTAGGTTATATAAAAACTTAAAAAAATACTCAGTAACGGTGGCAACTCCTAAAAATTTTTACAACATAGGTTCAAGGGCTTCCAGTCGAAATTATTTTATAATAATCTATTCATAAAATAAGTTTTTAACGTGACTGCTAGACGTGAACTGATCCCTTAGACGCTCCTCAAAAATGTGGAAAACGTTTTATTAAAAAGGCCTGATCATCTGCCTTTGACATCACTTTTTAAATGTAATTGACTGGTAAAAGATACACCTTTAGTTTTCATAACCAGTTAAGAAAATAAAAATAGTAAATGAAAGTCTTTAGCCATTTATTTTTTAGTTTCTTAAAATATTTGTTTAATATCCTTAACCTGAAGAAAAGTCAAATAATATTTTGTTTACACAGTAACAGGATTAAACTATCTACATTGGATAAGTTCTTTATCACCCTGAATAAGTGGTTAATCGTACTGCCTAGGAATTAAGTATACATACATATGTAAATATTTAATACTTTTTTATCTGTACATAACTTAATTGCATAAATTAGTACCTTGTAGTAATGGCAAATAAATAGATAGATAAAACCTTTTTGAAACCATATTGATAGATATTCGAACACACACTTTTATTATATTTATATTGTGTCAAAAATGTTATACCGAAGTAAAATCGTAACTTTTACCCCTTTATTAACGGGAAGTTAAGGTTCCTCTAACGCTGTTATTGTGATAGAGGAGACGATTTTTCCAATCCTATCTATTTTGCGCCATTTGGCTCCCCTATTGATTTTACCACAAAATTGTATCAGACTATTTGGAAGACATTGATAAGATAACCGCACACACTAAATTTTGTTATTTTCTTATAAGCCAATTTAAAGTTATTTAGGATTTTTTTTTGTAAAATGTTGCATACCTACACATACCGTAATGAATCCACAGTGATGAATGAATAAAAATAAAATATGTAAAACGTCAATTAAAAAATTGACAAGACATTTTATTCATTATCGGTGAATTCATTACAGTATGTATCATATATATTTAAGGTTTAAATAATTAATAGTTTAAAAAAACTAAAAAAACACGCTTTTATATGCAACCGAACTAAAAATTAAAAAATAATTTTTCATTAAAAAAATATTTTCACTTCATAGTAAAAAGCGTGGGGTGCTTAATATATTAAATGTTATAATTATTATATTTGCCAATATCTATGATGGAAAAGTTATGAAAAAATAGTAAAATGCACCCCACGCTTTTTACTATGAAGTGAAAATATTTTTTTAATGAAAAATTATTTTTAATTTTTAGTTCGGTTGCATATAAAAAGCGTGTTTTTAGTTTTTTAAACTATTAATTATTTTTCATTTTTTAGTTCGTTATATTGCACAAAATTCTTAATATAACAGTAAATTAGAACATACTATTTAATTAAGCAGCAAAAAGAAAATAACCAGCCCCCTATGAAATGACAATGGTAGCAAATTTTAAAATTTGCAAAAGATTACAACTCACTAAAAAATTTCTTCTTCATTAAGTAGCAAAGTTTCAAATTTTGCCAACAGATGGCAATCCAGGCAATGTTTGGACCGTTGCCAACATTTTGCAATCCACTAAAAAATTTCTTCTTCATTTAATAGCAAAGTTTGAAATTTTTCCAACAGATGGCATCCTAGGTGTTGTTTTTATAATATAATGGAATTTTTTTCCTGGCGATTAAAAAAAAGATAAAGGGATACTGTTTGCAGATTATTGCATTGTCATGGGTCCTTAATACGTGTGCAAAGTTTCAAAGAAATCGAATAGCTGGAAGTTGGTTAAAATTAGGCTCAAAGATTCCGTTACATAGGCAGCCAGATAGATAGTTACAACCCAAGTTAATAAAAGCGTGTTAAAAACAGTTTCGAATTGGTCATGAAATGGTCATAAATGGTCACTAAGTGTGACAAATTGGTCATCCATACACCAACTTTTATAGCATGTTTAAAATATTAAGGCAATCGAAAAATGTTTAGCGCCTCAAATTATGCATACATGGCTCAATCAAAAAGGATGCAATTGGTCACAAAATGGTCAACCTTGGTTATAGTATGATTAAGATTTTTTTTGTAAAATCGTTGCATTCCTACACATACCGTAATTAATCCACAGTGATGAATGAATAACTAATGTAAAACGCCAATTAAAAAATTGACAAGACATTTTATTCATTACCGGTGGATTCATTACAGTATGTATCATATATATTTAAGGTTTAAAAAACAGCTTCGAATTGGTCATGCATGAAATGGTCATAAATGGTCACTAAGTGTGACGAATTGGTCATCCATACACCAACTTTTATAGCATGTTTAAAATATTAAGGCCATCGAAACATCAACAGCTTAATCAAAAAGGATGCAATTGGTCACAAAATGGTAAACATTGGTTATAGTGGGATTAATTAATTTGTCAGCAATATTAAATGAGTTCTGTATTAAATGAAAACATTTAAAGCCGAGAAAATTTTATGAGTGGCCCAAAATTAAAAAAAAAAAAGATAAAAAAGATTAGATTCAAAAAACAAATTCTGAGGACTAGTAACAATTAAATAATTGGTCATGGGTATTTAATATTGGGTCAAAGATACAGGAATAAATACATATAAAAATTTTAAAATTTCAAGGTCACCAATGGCTACATAAATATATTCAACACTTTAACATCAACATTCGGAGGTCATTTCATGCTGTAATAATCGGTCACGATTGGCCATTAGGTTATAGTAATTGGTCAGCAGTAAAATGGAATTAATAGATGTTATTTCAAATTCACTAATTGTTATATAAGAATATTTAGCTTAGCACCATAATACTTTAGTTGTGAGCTTATCCGAAGCGATATCAGTTGGTCATAAATTGGTCATGATTGGTCAATGAGTTGCAGCAATTGGTAGGTGGTAAAATAGACTTTAGAAAAGTTGTTTTAAAAATATTATTATTAAATAAGTAGCAACTCAATATTAACATTCAGTGCCCCTTCAATGCTATATAAATTGGTCACAAGTTGGTCACGATTGACCAGTTGGTCACAGTGATTGTTCAGTGGTTAAATAGTCGTGGTTTTACATTTTTTTTAAAGTAGCACCTTAGCATCAACACCCAGACCTCATTCAATGGTCTATAAATTGGTCACGATTGGTCAGTGGGTCGCTGAGACCGTATATTTCAAACACCTTCACTTAATTCTATTTTACTGCTGACCAATTACTGTGACCTTATGACCAATCGTGACCAATTGTTACAGCATGAAACGACCTCCGAATGTTGATGTTGAGGTGCTAATATATTTATGTAGCAATTAGTAACCTTGAAATTTTAAATTTTTAAGTATCTTTGACCAAGTATTAAATACCAATGACCAATTCTTTAATTGTTACTGGCTTTAAAATTTTGTTTTCTAAGTCTAAAATTCTTAATTTTGGGTCGCTCACAAAATTTTCTCGTCCTTGAATGTCTTTATTTATTACAGAACTTCTTTATTTTTGCTGACCAATTAATTAATCAAACTGACCAATGTTGACCATTTTGTGACCAATCGCATCGCATCTTTTTGATTAAGCCATGTATGATTAATTTGAGAGGCTAAAAATTTATCTATAACCCTAATGTTTTAAACATGCTGTAAAAGTTGGTGTATGGATAACCAATTCGTAACACTTAGTGACCATTTGTGACTATTCTGTGACCAATTCGGAGCTGTTTTTAAACCTCAAATTTCATTTTGGGCTGCTAAATAGATAGGGCTGATTTATCCTTGCATCGTTTTCTATATTCATGTTCTGTGGGTATAGCAGCTACACATAATGATAAACTAGTGTACCTTAGACAGTCTTCGATAAAACTTACGTATAGTAAACGCCATCTGTAAATTGTTGACACAAAAACAGAAGCGAACTTCAAATATTTTTTGTTTAGAATTCAATAAATAAAAATATAAAGTAAGTCACAAAATACTTTGTTAAATGAGAAGCAAACCCAAGCCCAACCCAGTATTTCGGTTGACACGCACATGACAAAAAACCATTTCCATCATTTACGGTAGCCTAACGCTTGAACAGGCTCTCATTCCCAAATTAAATAGAGATGGTGCTGGTAGATAAAGACTTTTCTTTTACTCACGAAATACTCTAACATATACATAAAACGAGAAAGTTGCCTTTGGTGATGAGGTGTATTAGTCAAATATGGGAAAATGAAGATATCTTATTTTCCTGATTACCAAAAGGGTGGCATTTCCAACTCTTTCGAGTACCTTACATTTTTCTGATGGCGCAAAACATACGACCCCACTCTACTACCCTATGCCCGATAATGATTGTTGTACCGACCAATTTATCTCATCTAGCACTGCACCCCCACCTCTTTTACTTCTTTATACAAGCAGAAGTGGTAATATTTATGGATACTAAATACTATTACGTATAACATCTGATATAAATAACCAGAAAACAGTATTAAAAACGTGACGTCAAAAATATACATTTTTTAAAAGTTTGATTGCAATTCGGAGGCAGTGAAACTTTAAATAATATAATAAAACTTTATATATAAACTAATTACAACATTTAGCACCTTTTTACCGCTAAGCCTTTCTACAATTGTTTTTCCGTTGTTTTACGAAAGCGAGCAGTTTCTGCGTAAAAATTGTTATTGACAGAATTTTTAATTAAAAAAAACCGTTAAATTTAATGATTTGTATTACAAATTACAAAACCTAATATATCTAGGCTAATATATCGGCGTATTTTAAAAAAATGTATACAAATGAAATATCGATGGCTTTAAGTTTAAAATTTTATAAAATTTGGATGAAGATAATAATCTAACTAAATTTAAAAATAAGCAAGGTCACACACAATAAATGACTACGGTAATTTTAGTCAAAATGGAGTTAATTGACCGTAAAAATAAAGCACCGAAAATCGAGTTTTAATTTGATTTATGGGTCATTGTTAAAACAAAAAATTGTTTTAATTTTATTGCTTCATAAATCATAATTGATACCCACTACTGCCGCATAGGGTGACACACAAATAAACCGGGCCCACATTAACAATAATAGGGGATTGGGGCATATTGATTCTAAAAAAATTAAAAACACGTTTTATGCCATCAAATATACAGGGTGTTTTAGAACTATTGGATCAAACTTTAGGTGTCATTCCTTATCTTATTTTATCAAAAAACTTCTTATAAACATATGTCCGGAGTTGCTTCCTTACTAAGATACATGGCGTTAAAATGTAAGAAAAAAATCAGTTTTTTCTAAATATTTTAAATATACTTAAGCCGATTTGGATAATTTTTGGTACATTCTTTATTTAAGGTAATGAGGCGCTTATTTAGCATTAACCATATTGTTATTATTGGTTCCAGTGGTGTCTCAGTGGGCACCGCAACTTATATTATTGAGCAAAAAAATTACGCCACTGACTTTTTTGGCGTTTTATATATTTTTTTAAATTGAGCAATCATTAATGCAGTCTAGTCTCTTGTATTTTCTTCTTATCTCACTTTGTTTTCGAGAAAAATAAAAACCACTTTAAGTCATTCTAAAAAGTAGCCTAAACAGCATAAAATAAAATCTAAAATTAAATAATTTTTCATTAAAAAAATATTGTCACTTCAGAGTAAAAAGCGTGGGGTGCTTAATATATTAAATGTTATAATTATTATATTTGCCAATATCTATGAGGGAAAAGTTATGAAAAAATAGTAAAATGCACCCCACGCTTTTTACTCTGAAGTGACAATATTTTTTTAATGAAAAATTATTTTCTAATTTTTAGTTCGGTTGCATATAAAAGCGTGTTTTTTAAAGTATTATTTATTTTTCATTTTTTAGTTCGATATGCATGTATGTATGTATGTATGTAAAAATGCTCCAGTTTATTCACTAAAAAATTCCTTTGCCATTTTGTCAAGAGTAGCTAAAGTTCCTGAGAAAAGTTTGGGATGTTGCCAAAAGATGGCAACACAGGTGTTGTTTTTATAATATAAAGGAATTTTTTTATCCTGGCGATCCTAACCAGGATAACGGGATACTGTTTGCAGATTATTGCATTGTCATGGGTCCTTAATACGTGTGCAAAGTTTCAAAGAAATCGAATAGCTGGAAGTTGGTAAAAATTAGGCTCAAAGATTCCGTTACATAGATAGATAGATAGATAGATAGTTACAACCCAAGTTAATAAAAGCGTGTTAAAAAGAAAACAACTAGCAATAACAGGTTTTGATAATTTACTCTTTGTTTGAAATCATATAAGTAACAAATGTGTTTTGCTATCTTTGGGTACCTATTTATTTCAACTAATAATAATTACCGATATGTACTGACAATTTATAGTAATTCTCTTGAAAGGGAGCAACTATGATTTTGCCCAATATCAAAAACATTCCTATTCTCACTATATTCCCCCGTCTTTTGCACAAAATTCTTAATATAACAGTAAATTAGAACATACTATTTAATTAAGCAGCAAAAAGAAAATAACCAGCCCCTTTTATTATTATTAGTTCTGTGCCCCTGTATATCAAATTTGGTCAAAATGGGGGTTGCTCCAACTTTCGAAACAATTACCCAATTTGCATAAATAAGACAAATATTTTTAAAATATTACCTTTTTAAACTAAAAAGAAATTTACCATAAATGTTTTTTTCTAAATATGAGTTTACTTTAGTTTACTTACCTTAAGTGATATTTTAATGTAGTTTGCTAATCTCCATTTCCAGTCTTTGTCCTAATCTAACATTCGGTACAAGTACCTAACACTCAATAAAGGCCTTCTTTTAGAAAGTATAAATGGAAGATGGTATAAAAGTTATATGCAATAACTTGTTAGTTACTTTTCCAAAGCAATAAGTAATTTTTCATAGTTTTTTCATAGTTTTTCTTTTCAATCTATATTTTGACAACTGACATATTCATTTTACTCCAAATGAGCTTCAGGCTAACGCTTTCACGCACTTTTGCGCTTTTGCGCCGACGGAGCTGCAGGAGATCGCTTCACGAACCTTTTTGGTTATAGGTTATGTGATTTAGGAACTATTTTGCTTACGAATGATTATTCTGGCTGCGGAGGACCATGTTAATTATTTATTTGCTTCTTGTATTTCAATTAAAGTGTATACTTTGTTTTTAATAGCTTAGTTAACTGATTTTTTCAACTTTAATTTCACATTAAAGGAATTTTAGGTTATGTTATGACTGTGAATTTTGTCAGATGTCAGATGGTAATACAGATTTCTGTTTTATGACCGCCTGTTTTAAAAAACAAGTGAAGGTTATTCGTTCGTTAAAAAAAACAGATGAAGGTTATACGCTCCCGGAACGAATACGTTCAGCGAACGAATGAGTTCAATTTAGCAGAATTGAGCCCCTGGTCCCCAACCCGTCGGCAAATGTTGTCAAGTTCGATTATTCAATTGTCTAATCTGGCGCATCCGCCAGAACGTACGATTTTTCACTTTTCCGGTTTTCCTGGAAAATGCTGGAACTTAACGGGATACTGTTTTTAAATTATTGCATTGTCATCGGTCCTTGATACGTGTGCAAAGTTTCAAAGAAATTGAATAGCTGGAAGTTGGTAAAAATTAGGCTCAAAGATTCCGTTACATAGATAGATAGATGGATAGATAGATGGATAGATAGTTACAACCCAAGTTAATAAAAGCGTGTTAAAAAATAAAGAATTTCGATCTTAGTTAATAAGAAAAATGGCAATTTTCGATAAAATACAAGACTGCTTATTTATTTTAAGGCAAAAATTGTCTTATTTTATTTTTTCTTTTTATATCATGTTGCCTATGGGTACTTTTTGAGAAGAAATTAAAGAATCTTTAATATTTTTCTCGCAAACGAAGGTGGATACAAAAAAAATAAAAGAAATTAAAGAGTTGTATTAATTATTGCTTAATTGTAAAAAAATATTAAAACGTCGAAAAGTCAGTGGCGTACTTTTTTCTCAATAATATAAGTTGCGGTACGTACTGAGACGCCACTGGACCCAACAATATGGTTAGGGCTAAAAAAGCGCCTTATTAATTTAAATAAATGTACTAAATTTTATTATATTATTTATATTATATTAAATCACCCTAAGCATATTATAAATATAAAGAAAAAAACTGAGTTTTTTTCTTAAATTTTAACGTTTTATATCTCAGTAAGGAAGCAACTTCGGACATATGTTTATAACAACTTTTTTCATAAAATAACATAAGGAATCACACCTTGAAGTTTGATCCCATAGTTCTAAAATACCCCGTATAATATAATATTTTTTGTCAAGCTAAGTCTATTACTTTATGTATTAATGGGCAATATAAAAAAGAACAAAATGCTTTTGCTTATAAGTATAAGGTATAGAAGGATTTACTTCACATTTTTATAAGTAAATACTCGCACTCGTAAGCAAATGCTCGACTTTATTTATACGTTTGAAGTAAATCTTTCTATACCTTGTACTTATAAGCAAAAGCATTTGCTTCTTTTTATTCATATGGCTTAATATTAGGTATACCATTTAAGAAAATGTTTGGAAGATAAAAGAAATAGAACTTCTCAGTGTATTTGTTTTCACAAAATTCCTAATTCAATATTAGGAGTTGTTGCAGCTCATAGAGCATTTACTCCAGCTCACTAAATATTATGTATAAAACTTTCCTTATATCGATATTGAAAAGCTGCAAGTTTAATTGTGTGTAAATAGCCCAACCTCTCACTACATTTCACAAGCCAGATGCAGAACTAAGCCATTTTTTTTTAAATGGCGATTTATTTCTTAACATAGTCTTCTTTTACGTCAAGACACTTGACCGAGCGATGTTTCAACGTTTTTAAAGTTTGAAAACAAAAAGAAGTCGCAGGGGAACAAATCAGGAGTATACGGTGGATGGGGCAAGAATTCGTAGCCCAATTCGATCAGTTAGCCATGGCGACAGCAGAGATGTGAGTCGGTACGTTGTCATGATGGAAGAGCACTTGTTTCTTCCCCAAATGGAGCCGTTTTTCTGCAATTTGGCGGCGAATCGACCCAATAATTCGGCATAGTAGAGCCATGTGACAGTTTTTTCCTTTTGCAGATAGTCGATGTACAACGTTCACTGTTTTGACTGTTACTTTGTCTCTGGTCTGTACTAGGGCATCCATGTTTCGTCGACGTTCACGAAATGACGCAGAAACTCTTTCGGTTTGAGGTAAAACAGAGTCAAACACTGCTCTGTGTACAAATGCAGTTGTTGTCTGGAGTGAGCAAACGCAGCACCCATCTCGCCTACAGCTTTCTCATGCCCAACATTTCATGTATGATATGACCCACGCGGTCTTTTGAGATGCCTTTTGTCTCAGCAATCTCGCGCATCATCGACGGTCTGCCAATAAGAGATCATGGATTTTTATTACGTTATTCTCTGTGGTAGCCGTTTTTGAATCTCCTGGGTGTGGCTTATTAAAAACCGATGTGCGACTACGTTGAAACTCGTTAAACCAATTTTGACGGTTGCCATCGAAGGAGAAGAGTCACCGTACACAGCATCCAATCCTTCTTTGATTTGCTGCTCGCGAATCACCGACCGATATTGTTCTTTTACCATTTTTCTAAAATCCACAGACACGTCCGCTTTTACACTCGGTCGAAACAAAAATACAAGTCCGATTTGACTGAAATTTTTACAGTAACCACCTACAAGAATATTCTAGACGATAGGTAATTACTTTTTTGACATTGGCGCCTATTGGTGGTAAGGCTAATTGCCTAGCTTATTACTTATCGGACCCCATTCGTACTCTTCAATAACATTCTTTGACGTACTGGTTCAAGAACCATTAAGAACACAGGCGAGATTGATTTATTTTAAAACCGGGAACAAAATAATTGTCTTTCGGATATACTCGTAGATATTTAGCCGCACCAAGAACGGCGCAATTAACAAGTTTAATGTTAATGGGAACAATTCCTTACTCTCGCAATAATATATGAAATATAACCTCCATTTTTGGACAGTAAAGTGAAGTGAAACTCCTGATTTTATGTTAATCACGAGTACCCTCTCCACTAAACGCGTTTCGCGTGCCTCTTGGGAACTTATTAAAGTGGCTGTAGTGGGTCCATGGTGACTTACACAGAAACAAATCCATATCCAATTTTATCAAAATGGGACATTAATAAAAATTCCGTTTATATTTTTAGGCAGCCTGTATCTTGGAAACAATGCATTGCGATCCCATATTTCCATTAAATGTTTTCATAGTTTTAAATGTAGAGTCTGATGAATACCCTTAGAACTGGCAATGTTTTAACAATTGTTTTTTTAAGTTAAAACCTTGATTGTTTAAAAGTTTTGCTTTTACAGTGTATGGCGTCGAGTTTTCTTGTTTTACTAACTAACCAGAACAAACTTAAACTAACCAGAACTAACCGTTAGGCCTCGGGCACGATACTAAGCGTAAGTGGCCAGCGTAGGGCGGAAAATGTGAGAGCGCTGTCTTTGATCTTTATGCGAGAATAAAAGAACATTTTTTTAATCAGCCGGTTGCAATATTCCTGAGCGAAAAAGCCCTGCTGCTGGCCGCTCGAAAGGAAGAAATATTTTTCGCGGAGCGTTTTAAGGTATATAAACTGGTTTAAAGACGCTGTTTATCACAAAATATTGTAGTCATTACCTGTAACATAAAGATATTTGAAACTTTTCGCTCGACGCTTACACTTTGGTATATTGGCCGAGACCTTAGAAGTGCTAGAACCATTGACACTACGCTCTTAAAACCTACTGCTAAACTATTTAATGAATCAGTTATTTTACAAAAAATCAGTGGATCCCAAGTATTATGAATAATGTTTATAATTCTGTGATAACATTCTTTAGTTTTTTGTTGACTTTGTAAATATGTATTTCTACTATTTATTTTGACAAATAATTTATTGAATTGGGGGATTACTATTACCATTTTTTAAATCCATTTTTTCCTGTGCCCAACAAGAGACTAATCAGGGCCATTAGGGTGGTCCTTATTTAGAATATTTATTAATTTTTTTCACGATAGTCCTAAATCGTTTCCAAATAAATAAAGAAAAATCATGCCAAATTGCAGCTTTTAATTTTAAGATTACCCCTGACCCTCACCACAGCCAAAGTTTTAAATGAAATTAGCAAAACCTTTTCTTATTACTTTGAAACTTAACTGATTCAAAAGTTATTCGATGTCAAAATCAACACGTAACAAAAAAGCAAAAACATAAATTCGCATCAATAAAGCATTTTTTAAAAGTCCCAATAGTAGGAAAGCTATACTTAACCCTTCGAGTATCGTTGTGCCTGTAAGGCTAGAAATTTGTATAGTAATGAGTCATAGTATGCTAAGTACGACAATCATCACCCGGTAAGCATCAGTCCTGCACATCATCACCCTGTATATTTTTAAAAGTTAAAAAAGACTTGGTGCTGTAAGCTTAAAATTTTTTTTTGGGACTTAGTTCATTTATAGTAAGGTTTGAAAAAAAAAATGACAGTCGTTTTTCGATGACCACATAGTTTCCGAAACTAAGAAAGTTAGATGTACCTAATGTTGTATTTTTTAAAGCTCTTTTTAAGATCTTTTTAATGGTAATATAATATACAGGGTGCGTCATAAAAAAGCTTTTATTACCCTGTATATTATCACCAGTATCACCGTTAAAAAGATCTTTAAAAGAGCTTTAAGAAAATACCACATTAGGTACATCTAACTTTCTTAGTTTTGGAAATAAGGCCATCCAAATCAGCCACACCTTTTAGTTCGCCTGGCAGGTACTTCTGCTCATCGAAGACGCCTGTCATTTTTTTTCAAATCTTACTATGAATGAACTAAATTCTAGAAAATTTCAAGCTTGCAGCTTCAAGTTTCATTTTAAACTTTCAAAAATATACAGGTGATGATGTGCAGGGCTGATGCTTGCCAGGTGATGATTATCGTACTTAGCATGCCTTGACTCATCACTATAGAAGTTTTTAGCCTTACAGGCCCAACGTTACTCGAAGGGCCCACTAGCTCTGGGACTATAAGAGACAGCTCCGATTTTAATAAAGTTTTCTTTTAAAGCTTTTGTTTTTTTTTATGTTATCTAAAATTAGAAACCCCTTGGAGGGAGAAAATAATTATTTGTTACTTTAACAATATACAGTGTGTCTACATCACTGATCTGTCTACGTAAGTTGGCACCATATGGAAATGTATTTTATTAATAATTTTACGAAAACAGTGATTTTTTATATAAAGTTTTGCATGGTCCAAAAGCTAAAAATCAACGAGGTTTGGCGAAAATGTAATAATGAAAGTTGTTATAAAGAAAGTTGTTTACAATTGAAATTTACATCTAGATATGCAATTTTGTTTAGTTGCAAAAACATTTTTAATTTTTTTCTGTGATAGTGGTAAAATTTTAGGTTGATACATTAGTGCAATACATTTCATGATTATAAATTTCATAAGACAATTTTAAATTGCATATATAGAAGTAAATTTCATTTCTAAACATCTTTTCTTTATTACCATCTTTGATATTAGCAGAAATACAGGTATTTTACTTTTAAGCAAAAATTACATTCATGGCCAAGTTGCGTATAGAGTAAGTTTGATAAAGTTTTTTTTTATATCCTGATAATATTAAAAATTTGATTTTGGCTGTTTTTGAAAAAAAAACTTTCAATCAGTGTTATGATATTTTCTTCAACTATAAACAAGTTTATAGTAAAAATTCAAAAGTGTAAAAATAATGAAAAATATGTTAAGAAATAAGTTTTATTAATTTTCTCTTTCAAATAAATTAAAATTTGTAGTAGGGGAGCCCAAGAGGGAATTTCAGGATTTACTACAGCCCGACAAATTTATATACCGAAGGATACCTTGTACCCGGTTAAGTACCTTCACCAAATATGAGTCCCGTATACAGGGCCGATCAAAAGAAATAAAAATATATCCATCAGAAATTTTCGAGCGCATCAGATTAAGGTAGGGTAAGTTAATTACATGCCAAACAGTGTATATTCCACTAATCTGACAATTTGAAAGTGACGTAAAGAAAAAGCGGAGGGCTACAAAGTTGTAAATAAAAAAAGAGTAATTTTAACATTCTTCAGCGTGGTCTTTACCCTTTCATCTCTCCCTAAAGATGAAGGGGTAAATATACATTATATAACATTTTTTTCTTCTTATCATCCAAACTTTGAAACCCAATAGGACTCCATGACGCTCGAGTAAATCCCCATTTAGCATCGTGGGCTCCCCTACTATTGGGGTGTTTCATAAAAACTTCCCTTAAAATATATTTTTTTATTTTAACAGGAAATCCCTGCGATCCTGGGAACTAAATTTTTGTTTTTACCGATTTTTACTTATACTAAAACCTGTAGATGGGGTATTAATTTAACACTATACACTTTGTACATACATTTTTATTAAAGGAAACTTTAATCTAGACAAACAAGAAAATCCCCGCAAAGTTAAATCAAAAGCCTGCAGAGAGCACGTTATAAGGCACGTACTCTTAACTTGCTTATGTGGAAATAGGGATGTTTTCGTTGTTAATGAAACACGGTAAAATTTTCACTTGTAATACACTAGTGCTTAATTAATTTCCGGAATTTTTTTAAAGCCTCGAATAGTTTAAAATTATCCCGAGCCTCAGACGCTGGATAATTTTTAAAAATATTCTGACCAAGAAAAATCTTGTTATAATTAAGGCACGTATGATATTCCGTAAAAATCATACGAAATTGGTTTTTTAATTTTTTGGTTTGTGCTGCTTTACCGGGATAAGTGTTACAATAGGGAAAATGGACCTTTTATATTTTTAAGTTCCAGCATATACAGGGTATTCATTTAAAAACTTACCACTTAAGTTATCTGCGAAAAGAGACAGATTTGATAAAATTGCCGAAACACGTCAATATATTTATTGAGGGGAAACGTCTTATACAAAAAATTGGACAGCGCCTTTTTACCCCCTTAACCCTAGGGCTACCATACACAGAGCCGTATTATCCATTAGGCTGACTAGCCTACAGCCTAGGGCGCCTAAAAAAGAAATAGGCGCCAGACAGGGGAGTTTTTAAAAAACTTTAGGTTGAGTGGGGATATTTGGTGCATAATTTCTCTGTGAATAAGGTGCTTTAGAATGAAATAGGAGCTCTTCAAACATTTTTTGGTGGAAAATAGGCGCTCTGTGAATTCTAGCCTAGGGCGCCTCCAAACAGTTAATACGACCCTGACCATACATATTGTTACGGACATTAAAAATAAGTGTTTTTAGTTTATAGAATTGTATAAAGTTAGGACCGTTTAATTTAGTTTGTTAATTTATTTAAATAATTTACCTTAATTTTTCCAAGTTCTTTCATCACTTTCGAAGGTTTCCGAAACCTGTACTATGGAATTTTCGCGATATTTCTCCAAAATTCTAGATCATTCTTCACTCTTCCACCACACTATAAAAGGGCGACGAAAACCTCTGATTTGATTAGTATAGATTCGACTTTTGTGCTGTAAACTTCGAGACATTGACAGCTGAAGATTTTGTCGTTGTAACCATAGCTACGTTTCATTGTTAATAAAGGTATAAAAACGAAGGTACGTGTTTTTATACGAGGTGATGCAGAACAATATATACTATATACTATACTATTACATAAAGTTAATATATTTACCTACTTAAAAATTATTTAAAAAAATATATATATATTGTTTTTCCTGCTGGTGGAACTTGGCAAGTCCATGGTAAATAACACAAAAAGGAAGAGTCTTCTTATTCAACAACTGATGTCGTTGTTCTACAGTAAGGTATAATCTAACCGTTGATGCCAAACTGTAAAAAGGATCATCAGTGTGTACGACATCGAGTTGTACCGAAATCGTAATACGACAGTTGGAAATTATTTCTATTGGTCTGAAAACAAGTGCTTTTGGCTTTTAAAATTAAGCTTGCAACGTTGTTAAAAAGCCCTCATCGGCATAATTAATAACTTGTATAAGAGTACATGACAATTCATAGTCAAGTTTTTCTTGACCTTTTTTTAATAATCTTTATAATGTATCAATTAAATGCAATAAAAATACAAGAAGAATTAGTCTACAATTTGTGCTAAGTGTTTTGGTGGTTGTCATTATGGATTCCGTAAAAATTCTGCCATAAAGCAATTGATATTGGATTGGGGCGCCAAAAATCTCGTTTAATTTAATGCATCCAAAACACAATCATGTTCCTTGTCGCGAAAAATCATCAAACACTCATCCTTTGCTTATGAGTGGCCAGGTTTTGCAGACCGGGGACACATTTAACCTTGTGGGCGTCACATTTGAGAATAACCTTAACTGGCATAAACACATTGTATCTATAGCCACCGTGGATTCAAGAAAGCTTGGATTTCTTTTCCGAGCCAAAAAGTATTTTTCTCCTTCCAATTTATACATTTTATATGTGTCCCAAATTTGACCCTCTCTGGAATATTGTTCTCATGTCTGGGGAATGGCATCCCCTACAACCCTCAGCATTCTTGATGCCATTCAAAGAAGGGCTGTTCGTCTTATTAATGATCCTATACTTACTCAAAGACTTTCTTCTCTTGCCCATCGTCGAGCTGTGGGAGATCTATCGCTCTTCTATAGATACTTTTACGGCTTCTGCTCCAAAGAATTGTCCAGTATAGTCCCTCCTCTTGCAGTTCCCAACAGAGAAACTCGTGGTGCCGCGCGTATGCATCCCTATACAGTTCAATTGGACAGGCCCCGAACTTCCCATTTCGTTCGTTCTTTTATCCCTAGAGTTTCTAGATTGTGGAACCTGCTGCCAGCGGAGGTCTTTCCTTCCCCCAAATCTTCAAGTTTTTAAGTCCCGTGTTAACAAACTTCCTCTTACCCTGCTTAAGACACCCACGGTACGTTGGTATTTAGGCTTTCAGCCTTCGTGAATTGTCCAATGATAAAAAAAGGTGCAAAGTCGGATTTGTTATGCCTGCAGTTTAAGTGTAAATATTCAACGAACTTATGTCGTTTATTTCACGCGGAACGTTAGCTGGTAACTGCTCTTTGTTTTATTTAGGTTTATAGACAATGATACCTAATATTTTGTCTGAAATTCAATGCCTTGTTTTGAACAGTGCTTTTGCTTCTAGCCGAGACACAAACCCAAAATCGTATATTTCTGTAAATATGATAAATATATTCGACACTCTTGATCTAGATACCCATTTTTATAAGCTAATTGACCAAATTGCAACACTGCTGCTCCTCAATTTGAATTGCCATTTGGTATTGATTTATATGAAATTTTATCGTATCCGTTTTTTTACTGTCGGCTGCTAAAGCTCTCTAATTCAAAGATAATATGGATTTACACATATTTATAGGTGAATTTGACTGAATTAGCAGTTGAACCGAGTACTGTTTTGGTTTTCTATCAATGTCCGAAACTCATTTCGCGATAAAGTTTGTTTATTATTCTGTTTACCGGATGGAATTCTAACCTTAAACTTTTTAAACATTCTTTCAGTGTTTCAGTGATTTATAATCGTTAAAAAGGTTTATTGTGAAGTTATGTAGTAAACTGAAGTAAGTTAAAGAATTTATTACTCTATTTTCCATTTTTATAGTTTGGCCGCCGTTTTTAAAGTAAAGTTATTTAAAAAATATACCAAGTTATTACTTAAAAACTTATTTGTTGAGTTAATTAAATGGTTCACAAGAAATTAAAAATAATACCTAATACGTGAGGTGTTGTGTGTGTGAAATTCCGTTGGTATATAAAAATATATGAAAAAAGTTCATATGACCATATAGATCCGGAAATGCAATATTTTCAAGATTCAGGATGTTTAAGTTTTTAAAAAATTTGGATTTTTATTATTATCTTAATAGTCTAAGATCCGAATAGGAAGCGCCCTTCACCCATCTGTTTACTGGATAACATAAAACTGTTTCATATTAAAGATAGTATGTAAACAAAGGTATTGCTAATTAAAGAAAAATAAATTAGTACATTTTGTTTCTTTGATTTTATAAATAAAGCTGTGGTTAATTTTTAAATTTTAAACTTTAAAACATTTTTTGGTACATTCTGTATTATGTATAAAGATATATTTTAATAACTACTGTAATTACATACGTATTTAAAAATAAAGGCTGCAATATACAAGGTGTGTCAAAAATTTTGAGGTTACTTTTTTAAATTAAATATGGCCTTGACCTAATTTGTATATACATATATATTTTTAAATTTTGCCACTCTGTAACTCTAAAGTCAAGACATTTCTTGCATAGTTAAAGATCAGCATTTTATTCCGAAAAACCTTGTATAATTATTTAAAAATAAACTTAAGTTACTCCATAGGCTTCACTAAATCCTTGAATGATACTATACTTTTTTCTCTATGTTCTGAATAAAATTTAAAAAACGAAATATTTGTAAATAAATAATATAGTGGTTGTTCTGTATTAATAAAAACATTATTTATTTAAATTTAACCATTTAAATATTAATACCCGCTATTTTAAATCACAATTTGCATATTGGTATAATACCATTACACCCATATTTATGAGTGCAAATTAAAAGCACCGAAAGGAATAAATTAACAAGTTATTATACAGGGTGGTGCGATTTTGACTGTTTTAATAGGATACTCGTATTTCCTGACCAGATAGAAAAAAAATTGACATAGGTGTCTTGGGCTCGATTTTCGACATTAGATAAACGGTGAAAACCGCATCCCAAAATATCTATCGGTATTCGAGAAATAGGGCGTTTTTTATTTTTTGGCCATTTTGAAAAAAATCGTAATTTTTGAAAACTTGAAAACAGTGTAAACATTCTTAAGGCACTTTTTAAGTCGAATACAATGGAGCACTCAGATTTTTAAAATACTTTTGTTTTCGTTAAAAATATATAAAGCTTAGTTTTTTTAAAATATAAATCATAGTTGGCCATCATCTCAAAAAATTGCTTATTTTTTGCTCTTTTCAATGATATATTATCATTCATACTTATCTTTGAAATTAAACGAGATATTTCAGTTTTTTAATATTTGCTTTTTTTTTTATCTTTGGACAAACCACGAAGGCTTAAAGCCTAAATACTAACGTACTGTGGGTGTCTTAAGCGAGGTAAGAGGGAGCTTGTTGACACGGGACTTAAATACTTGAAGATTTGGGGTGGAAGGAAAGACCTCCGCGGGCAGCAGGTTCCACAATCTAGAAACTCTAGGGATAAAAGAACGAACAAAGTGGGAAGTTCGGGGCCTGTCCAGTTGGACCGTATAGGGATGCATAAGCGCGGAACCACGAGTTTCTCTGTTGGGAACCGTAAGTGGAGGAACTATACTGGACAATTCTTCAGAGCAGAAGCCATGGAAGTACCTATAAAAAAGCGATAAATCCCCACAGCCCGACGATGTGCAAGAGAGGGAAGCCTTTCTGTAAGTGAAGGATCATTAATGAGACGAATAGCTCTTCTTTGAATAGAATCAAGAATGCTTAGGGTTGTGGGGGACGCCATGCCCCAGATATGAGAACAATATTCCAAGAGAGGTCGGATTTGGGACACATATAAAGTGTATAAATTAGAAGGGAAAAATACTTTTGGCTCGAAAGAGAAATCCAAGCTTTTTGAAGCTGCCGTGGCTATAGATACAATGTGTTTATGCCAGTAAAGGTTACTTTCAAATGTGACTCCCACAAGATTAAAGGTGTCTTTGCTCTGTAAAACTTGGCCGCTCATAAGTAAAGGATGAGTATTTGATGACTCTTTTGGCGACAAGGAACATGATTGTGTTTTGGATGCATTAAAATGGATGAGATTTTTAGCGCCCTAATCCAATATTAAATTAAGATCCTGCGAAAGAGATATCTGCATCGCTCTGCGTTTGTTATCCAAGTCAGGTTTAGTAATGGGTTTAGGAACCTGAAAACTGGAGTAAAGGGTACTATCGTCGGCGAAACTATGAATGGAATTAGTTGTGGATGAGAGAAGGTCGTTGATGTGAAGAAGAAACAATGTTGGTGCCAGAACTGAGCCCTGAGGGACTCCAGCATTTACTTGGTGAAAGCTTGAAGAATGGCCGTCCACAATAACTGATATACGACGATCAGATAGATAACTAGAGAGCCAAGTACAGAGTTTAGTTGAAAGACCATATGAGGGAAGTTTATTAAGAAGTGCGGCATGCCAAACCTGGTCAAAAGCTTTGGATATATCAAGAGCAACGATCTGGGACTCACCTAGAAACTCAAGAGACTTATTCCAGCAGTGTGATACGAAGGAAAGAAGATCTGCTGTAGATCTTTTGTGGCGAAATCCATACTGCCTGTCATGCAAAATTTTGTGTTTTTCTAAGTACTTAAGAATTTGTGAATTAATTAGTTTTTCCATTGCTATAGTCGGCCATGGAAAAAAATCGGCACTTGTCAAAGTCATCATACAAGTTGTTTCATTTTTGCGAAAGTAGGCCATGCAAACATGTCAACTATCAAACACAGACTAAAAATGCAATTAACTTACAAACTTTATATTTATGAACATATTATAATAAAAAATGTGGCCTAAAAAATTAAACGAGTTTAAATGAAAACCAAAACCTATGGAAAAACTTAATTCAAAGTAGAGGTTCAAAGTTGGCTCCTTCTTCCTTAATACATAATAAACAACTTTTTGCACTGCATACAAGCGTTTATTAGTTCAACAGGTCTAATCGCACCAAAATCTTGCCTAGTCGCTACTTGCAACTCTTCCCGTGTTTCGATAGTTCTGGCTTTAAAAACTATATCCTTCAATCTTCCCCATAAAAAAATCTAATAGTGTTATATCACACGTTCTAGCACGCCATAGTATAGATCCTCTAGTACCAATTCATCTACCATGAAATTCTTGATTCAAAAAATCAATTGCAATTCGTGCGTTTTGCGGAGGGCAACCATCTTGTGATAATGGATATTTAAAGCCTGCGCTAATGGCAAATCTTTCAAAAATGGTGCAACATGCAACAACTAAAGAAAAATACGTTGTCACAATATGTTTGTAAAATATTCACATAATCAGGTGCGGTTAAACTTTCATTAAAAAAATGGGGACCCAAAAATCGACCACCAAAAATACCAACCCAAATATTGAAACCTTGCCGCCTTTGTCTGTTTACGGGCACTATAACATGTGAGTTTTCTGTAGCCCAATATTATGAATTATACTTGTTATATATCCCTGAAGTATCTACTCGGCTTTCATCTGTCCCGATAACGTTCATATGAAAGTTATTGTTCAATCTGCACTGATTCACATACAACTCACAAAATGTAACCCTTGTTTGGAAATCCCCATTCTAAAGATAATGAACTTTTTTACTCTGCACGGTTTAAATTTGTGCTTTTAAAGGGTTTTTAAAACTTTAGTTTTCTCAACACCGGTTACCTCAACTACCGATCGATGAGACGTGTTAGGATGGTCTAAAACCTCACCTAATATATTTAGTTCCTGAATTTCACTTTCATCATTAACTGCATACGTTCTTGGACTCGGCTTCTTGAAACTTCCGTAATTTGTTACATTTGATTTCAGAACTTGAAAGAGTCTTTTATCTGGATGACGACGTTCCGAAAATCTATTCAAATATAATTTACTTGCGGCCTTGGCATTTTTACCAAACAGGAAATAGCAATTTAACATGTCAACTTTCTTGTAATTTTTAAACATTTTTGCAATACTCTCAGATAAAACAGAGTTCCAATCAGTTATTGATAGAAATGATAAATTATTAACCTGACTTTGACAATTGCCGATTTTTTCCATGACCTACTATAGCAAAAATTAAAAAACTGAAATATCTCGTTCAATTTCAAAGATATAAATAAAAATATCTCATTGGAAAAAGCAAAAAATAAGCATTTTTTGAGATCATGGCCAACTATGAATTATGTTTAAAAAAAACTAAGCTTTATATATTTTAAACGAAACTAGGAATAATTTAAAAAATCTAAGTAGTACAATGGATTCCACTTAAAAAAATGCCTTAAGAATGTTTACACCGTTTTAGGAAGTTTTCAAAAATGACGGACATACGAATTTTTGCAAAATGACCAAAAAATTAAAAACGCCCTATATCTCGGATACCGATAGAGATTTCGGGATGCGTTTTTCACCATTTATCTAATTTCGAAAATCGAGCGCAAGACAGCTGTCAATTTTTTTCTATCTTATCAGGAAATACGAGTCTCTTCTCTCTTAAAACAGTCAAAATCGCACCACCCTGTACATTAAAAACAATAAATTTTAGAAATATTCTTACTATTTAAATAAACTGGCAATCATATCGATACTAGAATTCCGTTCTCAATACCGATATCCATATAATGTAGCAAAAGATCAAAACATTTTTTTAACCTTAAAATTTTCACTTCTCCTAACCTTAAAAATTATCTTCTATATAAATTAAAAATTAAATCACATACCCCTTCGATGCTAGTCACAAACTCCATAATTTCTAACACGATTTTATTAGCTTCACTTGTATGTTTGTATGTATGTAATTTCTTCTACAACTGTCCGCCATCTGTTGGAGATTTTCAATACTAATTACGAGAACTAGAAAAAAATATTTTTGACAAGTAATCGAATTAAAATCTGTTTAACAAAATAAAAACACACTTTTTAGCATATCAATCTAAAACGTAAAACACAAATATAGTTTAAAAACTAACAAACACGCTTTTAACGAACCACAAAATGGAAAATAATTTTGAAAGTAAACTTAAAACAATGATGAACAAAAATGCTGGTATTATTTCAAAAAAGCGTGAGCGCTTTGTGCCATATTTTCGCAGCACCAAGCGCTTTTTTACAATAATACTAGTATTTTTCTTTTATTATTGTTTTAAGCTTATTTTAAAAATTATTTTTCACTTTTAGTTCGATGTGCTTTTAAATCGTGTGTTTTAGTTTTTAAACTACAATAAAAAATATGCGTAGTACGAAAACATACCATTTTGTAAATAAACTGTTATATTGCATGAGCAATAGGTTTTGGTATGTCGGCCAGTAATGCAATAACAATACAAGCACTATAAGTCACCCATGTTTTTATGTCGGTATTCTCGTTAGACTGTCTTTTTTCCTTATATACATTGCTTAGGTGTTATGTTATTTGCTATTCGTTATGTCCGGTCCCTTAGTTTAAAGAAATAAGGTTGCTTTTGCAGGTTATTTATTATTATACATTAAAAAAATTAAAATATTGACAAGCTGTCAAAACAACAAAAATAATAGCAGAGACTTTAAACTTGGCAGTTGTAATCAGGGTCAAGAAACTTTCAAAATAAGGTATCACTCGACCCCTCTTTCCAATTAAGAATTTGGGGGTGAGTTTTACTTTACCACTGCTAGAGGGTTGCAGTTTAGGGGGTAAAAATGGCGAAAAATGTTTTAGCCTAAAATCAAAAATTGATGTGTCCAAGCGTTTTTCTTTGTATGATATGGAGTGCCCAAAATTACCTCTGTTTCGTTTGAAAATATCCACCCTGTATATTGTGTAGGTTTACTTCCATTAACATTAAAAGTTTGTTGTTAAGCTTACTTTTTAAACATGTATTTTAAAATTAAATAAAATTAAAAAATTATAAAAAAATCAACATTTTTAAAATACAGGGTGTCCCAACTCTATTTATATACCAAATAACTTCGCCCCTGTACAAGATACAAAAATAAACTTAAAATAAAAAATGTTTACTCGGACACACTATTGCTATTGACAGTAATAGTTAATATAAAAGGTGTCTCAAAAACAGAATTTTCATTGTCAAGTAGGTTTTTTAAATGAAACACCCTGTATATTTTAACAAATTTTAACTCTTATAAGTTCTACATCAAAAATGTATAACACAGTATACGTCAATGATTGCTGGTGTTTGAGATATCAGCAGTATGCTGCTACTCATTGACAATTAAAAGTAAAGAAAAAAATAATATTTTGGTTCTTATGATTTTTAAGATGGTTCTGCCGATACTACAAGAATCAAATGAGTGCTTAAGGTAATTTGACTACCGTGGTATTTATATTTGGCAACGCTGCGTAAAAACAATAGAAATCATACGCACAAATCTACTGAACTAGTATCTTTAAACAAGTTATAGGTTTTAAATTGTTATGTTTATTTACTAATAAAATCTCTAAACCACCCTTATCAGCTCACCAAAAAAGATATTTAATTGAAAAAGCAAATTAGTCACTGACAAAAATAATAACAAATTTGTAAAACAAGGTTAAGTATCTCATAAATTTAAGGATAAGCATGGAAATTTTCTGTTAACTAACCTCAACTTTGTCAACTAACGTAAGTATTGATACATCGAATTATTGTCGTCGAATTGTTCACTTAAAAACACTCGGAAAAAACATGTTTTCTAGTTATTGCGGATACTTACTATCACCAAAAAACGTATTGAGCTGACAATTTTTTTATGTCACATATACCGTATTCGATAAACTTTTTGGGCGCAGTAAAACTTTTCGGCGGCGGGAACTCCAGGCGACAAATCCATTGTTGAAATAATACATCGGCAACAGTGATAGCTTCTTGATTTGGGATTGGGTAGACTTCTGGCTATTTACTGAAGTAATCCATCGCTACCAATATATAGCGATTCCCTGATTTACTAACTGGAAATGGCCCTACTATGTCTATGGTAATTCGTTCAAAAGGTGCCCCTACATTGTATTGCTTCATCTTGCCATGGCTTCGTGTTTTCGGTACCTTGCTGGAAGCGCAGTCCTTACACATTCTGCACCAGTCTTTACGTCTGCACGACTTCCCAGCCAGTAGAACCTTTCTCGAACCTTTTCAAAAGTCTTCATAACTCCGAAATGGCCACCTCCTACACCGGCAAGGCTTGCAATACTTCAGGAATCCTTTTGGTTGGTAGGATTATCTGATGTTTATGGATTTTGCCGTCAGAACTTTCCCAGACCCTTTGTAATAGGCTATCTTTAATAACCAAAGAGTCCCATATGGCCCAGTACCCTTTATGTCTTGGAGACTTTGAAGCTATTTGCTGATATGGTGGCCTTTTCACATTTTCTGTCTTAAGTTTGACAATGTCTCCAAAATCTGGATCTTCTAGTTGTTCTTTTGCCAAGATCTTAGGGTCCCATTCTTGAGAGCACTGGATGCGTGATCTTCGGCAGTGGAATTTATCGGGATCTTCTTGCTCTTCTCGTCTGCTGCAGTGTTTGCATTCGTCCGGGCAGGGTCGTCTTGATAGAGCGTCAGCATTCTTATGGTTCAGTCCTTTTCGATGTTCGATTTTAAAGTCGTATTCTTGAATACGTTGCAGCCATCGGGCTATCTGACCTTCAGGGTTCTTGAACTGAAGCAACCATTTAAGTGATGCATGATCCGTTCTTAGGTGGAATTTCTGGCTGGCCACATGTTCAGTCACAAAGCATATTTTTCTTAATTATTTATTAATTACTCCTATCACAAGCTCTTAAGGTCGTATTTTAATTAGCCAAAATGTTTAGAATTGTGTTATCTTCCGTTGATGCAACTTTCATTGAAATCTGAACATCAGTTTTTGTGAAGTAAAATAAAATCTGCGATTTCCCATAAAAATCAATGTTAAAAGATATTATTTTATAATATGGCACTAATGGCTAAACGACCGCCGGCGGTTTTGATCAATTATAAGAAGAAAACCGCCGTCTGCCGCAAATGTAAATTATTTTGTAATTTCCGGCGGTTTTTACTTATTTTATCGGTGAAAGCTGCCGGCCGGCGGTTTTTCTTTTAAAAATCATAGAAAACCGCCGGAAAATGGTAAAGTAGTAGTTATAAATATTTTTTTCTTAACTTGGTGTTTTTTTTTTGTGACTTATTTTTCGTAGTTTTGTTTTCAGTTATCAGAAAGATAGTATGTCTCAGGATGCGTGTTTTAAAAGGACAACATTTTTAAAATTTTAAAGGCATTATGAATGGTGGCATGGTCCAAAACTAAGATGTTTTTCCGAATGGTACAGGGCAAATTATAACTTAAAATATGGATAATGACCAAAAATAAAGTACTTTTATGTTTAAAAATAGAACAAAAAAGTGAGGTTATTTATTGTCCTGGAAGTAGTAACAACTCCCATTTTGACCAAATTTTTATACGGGGTTTTTTGGGGCGCTGATCACGAATCCGAAGAACGTTTCGTTTTTAAGATATCTATTATCAAAGTTTAAAAACGAACTATCCTCATGTTCACTATATTCCCCCTTCTTTATGCAAGCCAGGGCCGTTCCTAGGGTGAGTGGCGCCCTGATGCAAAAATAATTTGGCCGCCCCTAAAACAGAATGTCATCAGAGATTAAAATTCTTAAAGAGCATAAAAAAAGGTCCCCACTTTTAAACTACAGTCCTATATTCTTTAATTCAACTTTGCTTCTTACCTTCGTATAAAATATTTTTCAAGAACAAAAAAAGGACCCCAATTCTTTAAATTACATTGTTAATTACAATTTATTTTCTTTCCAACATTACCGCCGTTAATTTTAAATATTGCCGCCTTTCTTTTTTAATTTTCCGCCCCCGCAGCATTGCGCCCTGGTGCCTTGCACCACCCGGTAGGCACGGCCCTGGCTAAAGGGGCACACAATAGTTGATTTTTACCTTTTGAAACCCCGTTTCTCTATGTATTTTACACTTTTTAAAGTAAACCTTTTTGCAATTTATTTGATAAAATCTGTAAAATACATGAAAAACGGGATTTTAAAGAGTGAAAATCAAATATTGTGTGCCACTTTAGCTTCAAATCAGGAATTGTGTGCAAAAGAAGGAAGAATATAGTAAAAATGAGGATAGTACGTTTTTTTTAAATTTGATATTTGATATCTTAACAACAAAACGTTTTGGCTTAAAATTCTTCAAAATCGGAGTTGTGCCCACGTCCGAGACAATAAATAACCTCACTTTTTTTGTTCTATTTAAAAAATAAAAGTACTTTATATCTGATCATTATTCATATTTTTAGTTATAATTTGCTATGTACCAATTGAAAAAACATCTTAGTTTTGGATCATCCGACCAGTTTTCTCATAAAGCCTTTAAAATTTTAAAAATGTTTGGTCTATTTGTCCTCTTAAAACACGCATCCTGAGACGTAGGTATTATCTGTTCTGATAACTGAAAACAAAACTACGAAAAATAATTTACAAAAGAAAAACACGAACTTCAGGAAAAAGCATTTATTACTACTACTTTACTATTTTTAGGCGGTTTTCAATGGTTTTTAAAGACAAAATCGTCGGACGGCGGCTTTCACCGAGAAAATAAGTAGGAACCGCCGGAAATCACAAATTAATTTAAATTTTCGGCGTTTTTCATATAAATACCCAAACAGCACACACTTTCCACTGAGCAATCCCCCATATAAGTAAAGCACGGGTCTCGCGATGCTTTATGTCCGCTCACAGCTTAACCATTGTTTGGTAGTGTATCCCAGCTCTGCAGCAAGGTCAAGAAATAGTGGCGACGCATGCTTTACTTACTATGGGGGATTGCTCAATGGAAAGTTTTTGCTGTTTGGGTAAATTTAAAAAACAGCCGGACGGCGGTTTTCTTCTTATAATTGATCAAAACAGCCGGCGGTCGTTTAGCCAGTGCATTATAATATTTATAACTTTTTTTTAGTTCTCTGTAGACCTTAAAGCCAAAATATTTTTTCTCTTCACTTTAAATCGTTCCTGAGTATACCAGCATAATATGGATATCTCAAAAACCAGCAATAATTGGCGTATCGTGTCTTCACACTTCTTTTTATGTGATATTTATTACCAAGTCAAAATTTGTTAAAATATATGGGGTGTTCCATTTAATAAAACCTACTTGACAAGAAAGAAAATGTATCCAAATAAACATTTCTTATTTTAAGTTTGTTTTTGTACCTTGTACAGGGCATAGTTATTACGTGTATAAATAGAGTTGGGCCACCCTGTATAGGGTATATTTAGTACCAATAGAGTAGTCGTACTTCTGATTAAGCCTTGATTGTTATTTTACGCAATTAAGTTTTAACAACCCAGTTTAAAATGCTTGTGATGTCTTTATTTTCTGTTATTTAATTCAATTAAGAATATGTTGCATCATTATTTATAACTTTAAAAAATAATTAAAATAAATAAAACGCGTATTTTAAATACTTTACTTTCTTTATCCCTATACAGTGCATTTTTAAATCCCCCCTTTTTATTTTAAAAGAATGATTAAAAAAAAACTTTGGGATATGACCGAGGATATGACATTGTTGCATAAATACTATATTTTAGTGTAAAATTTCAAGATGCCGATGCCGTTGGGACGACATCTTGAGAAAAAAATTACATGGAAAAGGGAGGCTTGTGGCACATTATTTTAAAGCTCCTGACGAGTACTTTATAACCCTTGAATATAAAGTAAATTCCAACACCTACTACAAAATGGCGGTACTTTAAAAAGTACCTAAATGCCTGATTGGGATGGCCATATTTCCGAAGCTATTAAAGTAAGATGTACTTAATGGGGTATTTTTTAAAACTAACTTTTAACAAAAGTTGGGGGCAGGTCCTCTCTTCACTGGGTAAGTAGGCACAGCAGATCACCCAGGTCTCAGTGCCTCCATCTGCTCTTGTTGCTGTGGTTTCTGCTGTAACAAAATCAGCCGGAGCAGAGCTCCGGAATTAGTGTACAATTTATACGTTTGCTATCATAAAGGATGCAGGTCCTGGGATTAGGGGCTTATTGCATCGTACAATAGCTTACCTCCACTTGAGCCGAGTCCTTTAATGGTTCCGTTACTCAGCCATGGTTCCTGTATGAGGGCTATATCAAGACCTTCTTTTGGAATCTCCTCCCAATTGCGGCGGATGCTGCATTCGCATGGTGGAGATTCGCCTGAAGCTCCATCGTTAGGATAAGGTTGGGCTTTGGGAGCGGCTCCTTAAGAGATCCTCCTCCATCCTGGCTATGTCCTTGTGCTGGGTGGCCGGAGGTCTTTGACAGACTGATGCTATTTTGGGTAAGAAGAGGTTCCTCGGAGCCGCTCTCCTGTTCCACCTCAGCTTCTTCCCTTTGAACTTCTGCGTGCCTTTGACGTTCCAGGTTTGGAGTCTTAGACGTCCTGGCCTTTGGCTTCTGGCTTTTAGTCTTGTTTTAGCCAAAATCGTAGGCTTTCAAAGTTCTTCTCAATTTCCTCTGGGAAATTTGTTCTAAAGCTTGGCCTAGCCTCTTGGTGGCTTTTGCCTTCGCCCTTTATAACTTTTTTATTTTTACCGTTTGAACTCATGTGTCCCACGAGTAGCGGATGAATTGAATGTCAATCCATGCTAGTGTCCCGCTTGGCGTAGATAAGGCTAGGTACAGGGGGTGTCGCCTGGTGCCCCTGGGGGCGTTAGAGACCTGCATGTAACCCTGTAACCATGGCCCATCGGGCCCCATCTTGGCTTTGTGTTCTACCAAAGTTTACATTTTTAAAACTAATCCGTTAAAAAAATAAAAAGGGTGTACATGAAAGAAATGCACTGTAATAGTCGATATAAGATGAGAAAATACAAAAAATCTTTAATTTTTATTCTCCTCAATAACAATATTTATCTGGCTATACAGAGTGTTGCAAATTTGAGGATTCACCATGTTGAGATTCTGAAAACTGTGAGGAATACGAAGTTGGTAAATTACTCGGTAAATTAGGGCAAAGTTGGCTTATAAGGAGCTGTTTAATGTACCATTTTAAAATTTTAAAAATTCTAGAAAAATTGCACTTACTTATAACAACTTCCTGAACTATAAGAGATGGCGCGAAAAAGTTTAAAATACGACTTTTTGTTTTTAAGAATCCATCATTGACTTTGTTTTTTTTTAATAGACTGCTGAAACAAGATATTCTTTTATTCAATAAAGCCATTGAATGGATTCGAAATATTTTCAATTATAGGTTTAAAATTTGTATATAAGCGACCCTGATGGCTTCTGTATCTTCTACATCTTTCGGACCACCCAATACTTTCTCTAGAAATAAGCACACCTTGTATACCGTTTCATTGTATAAAGTTCTTAAATCCTTTTACATTGCAGCTATTTCTAATTGGCTGGGTCGTAAAATATTGATCTGTTAAACCACCTGATGAAACCCTACAAAAATAAACTTTTATACCGGGTGTTGATTTTCGGCCATCAGGAAAACAAAAACCATGTTTTATTTTACATCGCACATTCAATAACTTTTTTTAATTTAAAATAAGATTTTTGATGGTAATAATTGTTTAATTTGTTCCATAAGTCCAATGCATAGAAATACTAACTAATGGTTTTTCGTAAAAATAATAATTTTGAAAGCAATATAACATTCATCAATTGTAAGAATTGCAACTTTCTCTCTGTTTTTTTTGTTTTTATAAACAGGTCTTACTTATATAAAACATTTAAACTTTTAAAATAATCTTACAACTATCAGCACTCACAAAAAGAAATAATAATAAAATGTATTCAAAGCTTAGCCTCTATTTAAAAAGAAAATCCATTCGCCTATTTTTCAGTAATTTTATACTTACCGAATACCACGCCGATTTTGATGATTTTTGGCATACGGGGGCTTTTTGAAGCGCTAATTACGAATCTAAAGAAATTTTTAGTCAGACACGTTTTGTTTGAGATATCCAACATCAAACTTGAATAGAAAACTAACCTAAATTTACCATATTTCCCTTTTTTGCACGCAATTCTTGAGTTTTTTGCTAAATTGGCACTTAATATTTATTTTGCATCCCTTAAAAACCCTATTTACTAGTACTTATTTTGCTTATTGTTTTCTATAAACTTGCTTTACTTTCAATCACAGTAGCCATGGCACGGCCTTTTCACGTTTGATGATGGATATCTTAAAAACGAAATGTTGCCGACTAAAAATTGTTTAAGATTCGTAATCAGCCCCCAAAAACCACCGTATGCCAAAAATCATTACAATTGGCGTAGTGTAATGTAGCAGTAGTAAACAATTACTTATCTTTCTTATCGATGCTTTAATCGCATTGTTATCGAAATCAGGGATTCACTGTATATTATAATGATTTTCGATAGATTTTGCTACATATTTTAGATCGTTTACTTACCCCATGTTTAGTCCACGCTAGTTATTTCTTTATTAAACAATAAGCATACACAACAAAACAGTTTATTTGTAACCGAGCACCCATACATCCAGCCATATTTTCAATAAATCTTCTTATTAAAAACTCTGTTGTATGTCCTAGTTTTACTAGTAGATGCATAATTAATTTGATGACCGGAAGTAGGTCTTTCTTTTGTTTAATTAAGTTTCTGTTTAAAAGGCAAACTGTTATTCTGTAGTAGGAACTGCGCAGCATTTATTTCCAGTTATGGATCTATTTCTAAATTATCACATATCACATCACATATCTCTCAAAGTACGAATTTCATCAACTAACACGAATAATCATAATCAACAATCAATATTGCTACTACTACAACTCTACAAGACACTACCCTTTAACTTGCGACTTCTACCTGGAGATACGTAAATTTGTGCCCACTCCCTGTACTAATTTCGCGTAAAAAGACATACCTATGTTACTTGAACAAAATATATAGACAAAGCGGGCAGAATTTTCGCAGTTCCCCGGAAGAACCTTTTGATATTTAGGCGTTGTTGCGTGAGTAATTTAGAAGTAAGTTTTGAGCAGAGTGTTTAGAAGGGTTTTAATAGGATTATAGTAAATATCAGAAATTAAATTATATTAAACAAAATTGTCGTTTTTTGTTTATTTGAAGGGTGGGCACGTTCCCCTGTGCCCTTTAGTACCGGCCGCCACTGTCAGCACTATTGTACAAACGATGCCACTGGTCGAATAAAAAGTCACAAAGAAACTAAAAACCAAGTATATCAATGGAAAACAAATAAAAATAAACAAAATACATTTTTAGGCCCACAGTGGTTGAAAATATCAGAATTTCGGTGAAGCTTTACATTTTTATTTCTATAAATAAATTCTTTATTTAATAACTTTTATAGTAGAAACTAGGGGTTCCCAAACTTATTTGGACTGTGACGCCCTTGGAAGCTCCCAATTGTCTTACGACGCCCTTGAGATGCCGATTTCCAAAAAGGTCCTTTCCATTTTTACCGCACCAATTCTTAAAAAGCTCAAAGGTCTTTGCTTGTGTGCCTTATAAAATGATGACAAAAGAAATGTTCTTCCCTTTCCCTTTTGTCACATCAATACGCGACGACCCTGGGACGACAGTGCGACACCCCTGGAACGACAGTGCATCGAGCTGCAGCGTCGCGACACGCCGATTGGAAAGCCCTGGTATAGTTGGATCCAGATTTAATTCATTCTGAAAGTAATACCGCAAAGTACACAAAAAAATGATTAAGTAAACAAACCTATTGAAAAGCACATAGCCTCTGACAGAGCCTGATTACATATTGTTTAGATAAATAAATAAAAACATTGTCGAAAACACGTAACACGCACTTTAAAAACATCCTCTTATTTCGTCTCTGGCCTGCCATAAACCTGTGGCGTACCCGTCGAATATATTTTGCTGCAATAAATCATTATTCACAAAAGGGTTTGTTTACTTTATCATTTTTTGTGTACTTTGCGGCATCGCTTTCAAAATGAATTAAATCGTGGTTCCAACTATATAAACAATTTCTGGTAAATTGGTTTTTCCATATGAAATCTACAAGCTCATAAATTAATGACTTATCTTTAAATATTTTAAACAAAAAAATATTTTTACAAATGGTAACTAAAGTAATAATATTTTGATTTGAAAGGCCAAGGTTATAATTATTTATATATTTCTAGGTTAATTGAAAAGGCATCGATCTGTATATTAAATTGATTTATTGAATGGTCTAAGTTACAAGATATATAAAAATAAATTTACAATTGGATATTGGCATTGCCTTGCATAACAGTAGCGTGTCGTGGTGAAGGTTTTTAATGTATATTTAATGCAGCTTTTAGAAATGCTTTTTATGTAGGTATGTAAATACTATAAAAAGAGGTGAGTTTTCGCGTTTTCTCAATTTTTGGTTAGGTACTTTCAGGTTTGACCGGAAATGACTCCAATTTTAAATTTTAAATGGAACTCCCTGTATATTTTACTATTTTTACATTCCTGGCGCAATTATAAGTTAGAATGTGTCATTTCAAAAAGTTTTTAAGTCTACTTGATTTTTTTAGAGCTGTTTGTACTATTGCATCTAGGGTGGGCTATGATCCTTTATTTTATGACTTTATTTTTAATCCGCACTCGAATATAATTGGTTTCTCGTTGGATCTCGCCAATAAATCCATTTAGTCACTAAAATTTTGCGATTGTATTTTCTAACATCACCTAGTGTCACTAGATTAATTGGAACAATCATGGCCACCTGATGCAATATTAAACATTGTTTTAAAAAAATCAAACTAGCGGCCTAAAAACTTTTCAAAATGTCACACTTTAACTTAGAATTGGCTCAGGAATCCAAAAATGTCAAAATATACAGGGTTTTCCGTTTAAAAATTTCAAAATTAGAATATTTCCGGTCAAACCGGAAGTGATTGGAAAATAGAAAATATACATTAACTCTTCTCTGCTCATACCGTTTACCGATAGCACAAATCTCATCATTTTAATATGTCTAATACTCTGGGGTTATGGTCTGTCTAATAAATTCGTTGACACCTGGTATTTTCTGCTTTTATTCAGCTTCGTTTTCACGGTGATAGTACTGTTGTGAAAGTACTCTTATGATAGTAACCTCGATAGTCCTATAATGAAATTGAGGTGTCTACACGTATAAAAACTATTACGGTAGTAACCAATGCTTTATTAAATGGATTGCGAAAAATTGAAAAAGTATGTCAAAAATGTTTGGAACACAACGGAGCCCAATTCGAGCAATTTTGTAATTAAACTAAATAAAAATAAATTAATATGTTATTTTCTTTTAATGTTGCTTAGTTATTATGTATTAATATAGAGTTGTTATAATAAAATGATGTTGTTAATTTTGTTTTGATTTGCAGGGCATAGCCCTTCTATACGAAAAATGATAAATTTTACAAAAATGTAAAAATTTTCCTTTTTAAAAAAATAAATATGGACTATTATATATTTTGAAAGCCTGTAAAGGGGGAATAAGATAAAAAAATAATATATAGGTGTCCCATTTAAAAAACATAAGTTTGGTCCGTAACTCAAAAAACAAAACTTTTTAGAAAAAAACTACCTACGCCACTGAATTCTACGTAAAAAACTCTATAACAATCCATTTTCACTTTATTGAAAAGTTACCAAATAATCGAGATACAGGGACGCATTAAAATGACAAATTTTCAAAATCGCCCTGTATGTCAGAAACAAAGGGGCTATGAAATTCTCGTTTGCGGCTAAATGAAAGTTTCATAAAAATAGGACAGTAAGCCGCAAACCCCATCTTTCTATCTTTTATAGTAGAGGGAGCTGGTATATGAAAACACACGAAAACTGGACACCCTGTACTATTAATGTAGAAAGTCCTGCATAAGGGCAGCAGAATTTCCTCAGCATGGTCTCTCTTGTACCTGTTTTTAAAATAGAAAGAGCTTTTTTTCATAAACATGAAAACCTTACATATTCTTTCCAAAAATCTATTATGTAAAATTGCCTTCGGCTCATTCTTTGCAGTTTCTTCAATTATTTGTAAGATTTATTGTAAAAATCACGTACCACGTGCAATTCGTAAACAAACAACAAATTTGATGCTAAACCATAGGCGCAATTTGCCTGGTTTGTAGGGGTAGTCCCGAAAGGTATGAGGAAAGCTTTGAGACTTGCAAAAATTTGGGAACTATAAAGGGATTTATTTGTCATTACTGCCACAAGACCACCTACAGTTAGGCAAAAGTGGCACTATTGACATAAAAATCACTTTCTCCTATCGCTTTTAGGTTTTATGAATCTTGGGGCTAATTTTGTCTGATCTTCTCTTTGGAGGGGCTATGCCCCTCCTAGTCCCCCAAATTGCTCCTATGTGCTAAACTTAAGTTTTTGGGCTATTCGGCCGTCATTGTAGATTTTGTATCCTTGACGTTTCCGCCAGCGCAAATGGTCGGCATCCTCAGAAGGTTTCTAGTAGATTACTTGCGTACTTTACGTAACAAATGTTATCATGAAAGTTACGCCGAACTATGAACTATCTAGGCAAGAGAGAAAGTGCAAAGTACTATCGCGACATCATGATAGCTACAATCGGGTTATTTCCATGGTGATAGTTCACGATAGTTTATGTGACAGTCACTATCATGATAGCACCTATCGCGAAAACTATCACCGTGAAAACGAGGCTTCAGGGACAAAGTGATTTCGCGCTTAAACAAATTAAAGTTGATTGACCCAAAAATAAAATACAAAATAAATAAAATATTGCCGTCTCTATTCTTTCATTTTACGAAATGCTACTTGTACCACTTTTCCACTGACCTGATTTATTTTTTTGCCATTTCTTTAAAACCATTAAAGATAGACATATCAAATTTTGAATTTTTGTAATGCTCTTTAAATTATATTTATAATCTTTTTCATGATGATTCAATATACCGGTTCAGCTAAACAACATAACACATCGGCAATGTAAGGAAAATGGACAGTCTAACTGAAATACCGGCAAGTTAACATGTAGGTGACTAATAGTGCTTATTTGTTTATTACATTACTGGCCCATATACCAAAACGTAATTGCTCATGCAGTATAGAGTGTTCCATTAAAAAATACACTTTTGTTGTACCCTGTATACCGGAGGTTTTCACAACTTATCCGTCTTTGGACAATCCACGAAGTCTGAAAGCCTAAATACTAACGTACCGTAGGTTGTAAGCAGGGTAAGAGGAAGTTTGTTAACACAGGACTTAAAGACGAAGATTTGGGGGGGAAAGAAAGACCTCCGCTGGCAGTAGGTTCCACAGTCTAGAAACTCTAGGGATAAAAGAACGAACGAAATGGGAAGTTCGGGGACCTGTCCAATTGAACCGTATGGGGATGCATACGCGCGGCACCACGAGTTTCTCTGTTGGGAACTGCAAGAGGAGGGACTATACTGGACAATTCGTCGGAGCAGAAGCCGTAAAAGTATCTATAGAAGAGCGATAGATCTCCCACAGCTCGACGATGGGCAAGAGAAGGAAGTCTTTGAGTAAGTAAAGGATCATTAATAAGACGAACAGCCCTTCTTTGAATGGCATCAAGAATGCTGAGGATTGTAGGGGATGCCATTCCCAGACATGAGAACAATATTCCAAGAGAGGTCGAATTTGGGACACATACAAAGTGTATAAATTGGAAGGAGAAAAATACTTTTTGGCTCGGAAAAGAAATCCAAGCTTTTGAAGCCGCGGTGGCTATAGATACAATGTGTTTATGCCAGTTAAGGTTATTCTCAAATGTAATGCCCACAAGGTTAAATGTGTCCCCCGCTCTGCAAAACCTGGCCACTCATAAGCAAAGGATGAGTGTTTGATGATTTTTTCGCGACAAGGAACACGATTGTGTTTTGATGCATTAAATTGAACGAGATTTTGGCGCCCCAATCCAATATCAAATTGAGATCCTGTGAAAGAGAGATATCTGCATCGCTCTGCGTTTGCTTTCCAAGTCGGGTTGAGAGATTGGTTCGGGAACCTGCAGTGCGGAGTGGAAGGGAAGCACTATCGTCCAGCATAACTATGAAATAGGGATTGGTTGTGGAAGAAAAAGAAAGGTCGTTGATGTGAAGAGAAGAAACAAAGTTATTGTCAAATTAGACCTTAAAGTTTGTTCGATAAGTTGTAAAACACTCTGTATCTTAAGATATTAGGGGATTCTGATAAAAAATATGGATACTAAAAAATTAAGAAACAAAACAGTATTTGTATTTATTTTATTCGTTAAAATAAAAATTTAGGGGGATATAAAACGTTTTTCTGAAAATAAAAAATTATTCTTCAGGTTTAGATTGTCATGATCCGAAACTAGTTGAGATGCGTAGATCATTTTTTTATTTTCTAGGGGGGTGGTGCATGTATAGGGTATTTTCCACTTTATTTTATTTCAAAAAAATAATATGAGGGAGGACTTTCTATTATTTAATTTGTCCTATACCATAAGAAAATAATTTAAGAGCTAAAAATTTTATTGTTTTACCATTTTCAGGGGAGGGGGTTAAGTCATCCTAATCTACGCCAGAGATATCAAATGTGGTATTTTTTAAAAAATCTTTTTATTGGTGATAGGGTGTTTCATTTAAAAGTGAATTTATTGATTGTAAAAATATCAATACTGTCTACTAAAGAAGTGCCTTCTCTACAAGGAACCCAACCCCAACTCATATTAAAGGCTTTTGTTTAGAAGAAATTGATGATTATGTAATGGCTTGCAAACGTCACTTTTGACTTACAATTTAAAATAAGTCAAAAACGGTCGGGCTAAAGTATATAGAACATTATACATAAGTTATGTTTAGAATTTTACGCAGAATCTAAAAGGTAAATCATATATAGGGTGTTCTATTTAAAATAAGAAAGTTGTCATTAAACTGTCAAAATATTTTAATTGTTTGTGCCCCACTGCCTTTATGATGGTACCAAGTTTTCAAAAGTTTCCGAAGCCTACTTTTCGAGAAATCGCTTGCAGCATTTCCCGGTGAGACACCCTGTATATTTTGTAGCGAAAATAATTAAATTATACCTTGTGCGCGTTTCTAGTAGTTACATTGTATAAACAAACACATCAGCGATGATTAATCTTACCTTATTGTTTTGTTATACGATTTTTATGTGTTTTAAAAATAAATAAAATTATTATTAATTACATTCTGTGCTTTATTGTCTTGTTGTCATATTAGGCAAGTGAGTATGAAGTGATTAATTGAAACAACACCATTTAACCATATCTTTTGTTAAATTAGTTTTACAGAAGTTATGGTCTGCCACATTATTCAATTTAAGGTATTTCCCGCTAATTATTTCGCATGGATATTACAAAAATTATACAGTGCTTGTCTAAATTCATGACCCCTCATAACTTTTGAAGTGTTTGGTATTTTTTCATGAAAATGTAAGGACTTTAGTAACAAAACATAAACCAAATGTTAGACAAGAGGCGACATATTTAATGTCAAACTGACAGCTGGGCGCCATTTTCAAAAGAAAAATTAAATAGAAAGAAGGGTCTTGTGGAACATCATTTTTAAGCTCCTGACGAGTACTTTATAACCACAGAATATAAACTCAATACCTTTACCTACTACAAAATGGCGGTACTTTAAAAATTACCTGAAGACTTTATTTAGGTGGCCATATTTCCGAATCTAATAAAGTTAGATACACATAATGTGGAATTTTCTTAAAGCTTTTTAAGGGTTTATTTAATGGTAAATATAGGTGATAGTAAACAGAGTAGGACAAAAAGTATAAGTTTTTCTTATAGAGGCACCCTGTATATTATATCAATCATTAAAAATATATCTAAAGGACTCTTTAAGAAAATAGCACATTAGGCATATCTAACTTTATTAGTTTTGGAGATATGGCCATACAAATCAGGTATTCAGGTACTTTTCAAAGTACCATTTTTTGAGAGGTAAAGGTATTCACTTTATATTTTGGGGTTATGAAGCACTTGTCAGGAGTTTGAAAATGATGTACCACAAGACCCGCCTTTCCATTTATTTTGTATTTCAAAATGGCGCTCAGCTGTCAATTTGACATTTATATCTGTCATGTTATTCCTGTCTTAAATTTGGTTTATGTTGTCTTACTAAAGTCCTCAAATTTTCATGAAAAATTACCAAACAATTCAAAAGTGAGGAGGGGTTCTCGACTTTCAGACAAGCACTGTATATTATACAGGATCATCCAAATTAAGTATCCGCATTTAGTAACTTGGTTATGTATTAATAAAAATAAAGACTGGCAAATACCGAAAACTGGTTGTTCGGGTTTCTAGTAAAACCGATTAACCAAACTGAAAAACCGAAAACAGTAATTATTCAGTTAAATTATTCGGTCCGTCCCAACTGCGGATCGTTTTAATCGATGTCAGAACTGCGGGCCAAATATTTCTTCTTTATCTGGCCGTATTTAATCCGTGTCAGAATTGCGGGCTAGAAGCTTTTTGTCGCCTTCTTACCCACCGTTAAATTACTGACCGAACTGCGTAAAAAATACCGGTGTACTTGTTTGCTGAATTCCTAGACTGACGTAGTCGAGTAGCTAGACGAGGGATGATTGAGTTCCTAGACTTGATATCATTAAAGTCAGGTTAAAAACCCAACAAATTTTCATGTCATGGTTAGCTTTGGTGAGTAATATCTTTATTATTTTTTTAAATTCCTTAATTAAACCTGAGACTAATACACACTTTATACATCCAATTAAAATTGTGTTAAATTCTTATTGCAAGGTGGTTTAGAACATACCGATTTTATCTGATAAAATTTAATTCGCAACTCTACCAAAATATAATCTTTTTTAAGTATGTAAGTACGTGACAAAATTTGATCCGCATTTCCGATGTTACCAAATTATTTTTGATTAATCGTTTTTGAGTTGCCAACGGATATTTTTATAAGCTCTGATATTAAGAGTCGGGGATTTCCCACCGGGTAAAAGGTTTGTGGACAGAGCTTTGATCTTCGTAGCCAGAGGTCGCCGGTTCGATTCCCAGCGGGGAGACATATTTAGGTAGTAGTTATTTAAAAATAACGACCGTGGTGACACTACCGCGTTGTCTAAAAGGTGCTGTGAAACGCATAACTGCATGTTTCAGTGCTTGGACAACGTTGACGGAACAGGGAGAACGATGGGTTAAACATCTAATAACCCGACACCCTCGGTACTCTGGTATTTAGGCATATGCCTTCGTGGGATGTCAAAAGATATATATAAAAAAAATCAACTGATGGGTGACGACTTATGCGTCCCGTGTGAACACCACTAAGTGGGAATCGGCTTTAAACATTTTATAATGTTGTTAAAAATAATTTAATTAAATAAACAAAAATAAAATACAGGGTGTCCAAAAAGTCTGGAAACCCTCGAATATCTGAGAGAGTGTTGAACCAAATTGGACTAAATTCGGTACTCCAGGAAAAAACCATACATATTAAAAAAATAACACCTTGTTTAAAGGCCTAAATAAAAATATTTTATTCTTTTATTCTGGAAAATTAAGTCAAATAATAAAAACAAAAAAAAATATATTTTTGGGCGCAACAATAGCGTATTTGTTATTAAATTTACACTTTATTTGAATTATATAATTTTTAATTATTATATATTTAACCTGCATTTCTTTACCGATTATAATAAAGCTGCGATTAAAGACCGGAGGAAAAAAAACAGGTAAAACTTACAGTTAAACCTGAATAACCCACACATGCTCAGGTCTCAGGTCTTTTTTTTCTCTTTGGGAGCCGCCTCCATGTTCGGTGGTTCTGCAGCCTGAAGGCTTATTGTACCATACTCCCCTTTTATTGTACCCATTTCAGTACCCTTCCTTGAAGCAGGCAGTATAGGTCTGCTGGGTACGTACCATTTGTTTCCGGGAGCACTGTAATATCCCCGAAGATGACCTGTCTTTTGTGATCCAATGCCTTACACTCTAACAGTATGTGGGTTACTGTTTCGGTCGCTCTGCATATTCTGCAGTCCAGATCTCCGTTGTGTAATCCCATTTTGTTCAGATGTTCTTTCACTGGAGCGTGTCCGGTGAGGAAACGTCTGATTGTTCTTAGCTGATTCCTATCCATTTTGAGTAGTTCTTTAGCTCTTTTTGTGCATGGTCCTCTGATATATATTTTTCCATGCATGTGTTGAGGAAGCCTCTCCCAGTGCAGGTCCTTTACCCAGTTTTGTACCGCACTTCGAAAGGTACTCTTTGGCACTCCAAGGACTGGTTCTGGCCCGACGTATGTCGTGGCTAACCCTCTTCATGCCAGTTTGTCTGCGTTTTCATTGCCTCAAATTCCCCAATACCTTGCCACCCACATCAACCTCGTGTTGTTGCGTTCCGCCAGTTCCCTGAGTTCCTTGAGGCATTCAAGTACCAGCCAAGACAATACCTTGGGATTAATTAATGCACAAGGGCTGCGGACTGTCTCTAAGAATGTTGATTGTACAATTTGTGCGGGGCCTTTGATTGTAAATTCTTACACATTGTAAAATCGCCAAAATTATTGCTTGAAATAGAGAGGGGTGGTTCCCCAGTGGGAAGGTCAAACGAGTGTTTCCTATCTCACTGTAGACACCTGCTCCTGACCATTCTTCGGTTTTGGACCCGTCCGTATACCAGGTTTGACCTCGAAGAGAGAAGTTTTTGTTAACCCAGTTCTCCCTTTGAAGTATTGTCACATGAAATGGTCTACTCGGTACCATTTTGTGGGGTCATTTAGTCTGTCCTTATATCCATTATGGGACTCCTTATGTATTTTTTAATTCCATGTGTGCTGATGTAATTTTTGTGTTGTTTAGGTTATTTTTCAGTCTATACACCCCGTTTCTGGCCTTCCCTTGTATCAATGTATACAGTGGCGGGAGGTCAAATAGGGTCTCCAAGACCGCTGTTGGTGTGCTTTTAATGCATCTCGCTATGCCAAGGCAGGCTAGTCTTTGCACCTTGCCCAGACAAAGCATAGCTGTATGCTGTCCAGTCTTAGTGCATATGTTATGGCTGATTTCACCACAGTATTGTATACCCAGTGAACCATTTGTGGCCTTAGTCTCCTCGTGTTGCCAGCATTAATGCTGTTTCCGCTCTTTTGATTACTTTGTTTCAATGATGGTGAGTTTTAAGTCCAGCATAACCCCCAAAATACTTGACTTCCCCCAACATTGGTTTTCAGTGCCTTGAAGATTAGGAGGACTCGAACCCTCTAGTTTTCTTCTCCTTGTAAATGGCGCTATTTTGGATTTGGTTGGACTGATTTTTAACAAAACCTCTTCCGTTCAAAGTCCACGTCTCAAGTCTACCTGAATGTAAATACTGTACAGGTATACCTGTCAGATCGACCTGAGTGTGTGTACCCGGTATAAAGTTTCTTTTTCAAGGCCTCCTCATATCAATAGTCGAAGCAGTTGTTTATAACAATCGATTATGCGATAACATAGTATCATCAGACAGCACTAAAAATATTTTTTTAAATAATAATAAATTATTTTGTCATATACCTGTCTCACAGTTTTATAGTTTTTTCTCCGGATTAAAATTATCTTTATTATATGTCTGATTAAATAATAAACATTAATTAAGAAAATTTTCGTCGAAAATTTTATGAAGCAATATAAAATTGATGGTATTTATTTGGGTACACGCCAAATCAGATCATTTTTCCTAAAACAAAATAAAGAAAAAAAAAAGAAAAATCCCTTAAATAACCCAAAAAAATTAAAATAAGTAACTAAAAAATTAAAAATCGACTTTTGGGTAGCAAGTCTGCCACCGTCGTCAAGATAGACTTAAATAAAAATTAAAAGTTTACTATTATTTTGATATAAAATTTTAAAATTTGAGCTTTAGTTTTTATAGTCCAAAAGCCCGTGAGCGGCAGACCTTCATTATTCTGTAAAAGCCAAAAGTTTGTCAGCGCATGCTTCCAACGTAGGTATAAGCAATAGTAGACTATAAAGTCTGATTCATAGTGGCTTTGGCAGGTAGATGAATTTCAATATAAAAATATTGTCAAACAGTGTAAGATACCGGATCCGCTAAATAACATATCACATAAGCAATGGAAGAAAAAAGACAATTTAACGTGAATACCCGCATGTGAACATTTTGTATTCAGTCACTTACATTCTTTGTTGTTGCTTTACTGGCGGCTGATATACCAATAGCCATTTGCTTAACCAGTATAATAATATGAGAAAAATTAAATATCACCCTGGTGTTGCAAAGTTTTCAATTGTTTTCTTATATTTTTCTGTGAAGACCAACAAACTTTAAATTAAGTTTTTGGTAAATAATTTGTGGTTGTTGAATTAAAAGTGTACATTACTTGTGTGGAAATTACTTCCTTACAATCGTGGGTTTGTACAATATTCCCGCTCGTGTAAAATTTGTTAGTTTTCACACTTGTTATAATGTAATATACTATTACACGTCGTGCCAGCTTGATTTCTTTAATTGAGTTTTAATGTGTTGAACTTTAAAAAGACATCGATTGAACATAGATAGAATACCCTCAAAACTCACTATTAAAATGTAGTAGATAAAAAGTTAATTTAAATATGTTCCTCCTGTACACTCTTACTGTTTTTAATTTATTTAAGCTCTTTTAATGATTTATTTAATAAATAGATTCATTACATATGCCCTGGGGCTCTATTCCACTATTCATAAGCGCCTTTTGTTTGCGTTTTATTAGTTTTTTCTTTATTTCCTCTAGGCTCTTATGAAAACAAAAAGATATTCGTTCGTGCATAGCCAACTTCACAAATTGGCGCACAACACCGCATTAAAATTTAAAATATGACAGATTTGTCAAAGTCAAGCATACTTTTCATCCTATGCAAACTCATAAATAGTAAAGTTTGATACCCAATTTTGATTTTATTACTAAAGTTAAAACTCATTTAAAAGAATCCAAAGATCTTTGCGGTGTAAACTAGGCCATCAGTCAGTAGGTAGCTAACCCACAATACACCAAAGATATAGGTTAGAAAATTTTATTACCGTTTTATGAAAAATATTAAATTTGTTGAAAATGATGTTTTCCACTGTAAACAACGTATTGAAAATGCTTTGGTTTATTACCTAGTGATAGTTTTCTTTGTCTAAATATGAGGCATCAAGTAAGGTAGAAAAAAAGGTGAGTTTAAATGTCTTATATTTATATTTGTTTCCCTTTAAAAATTTTGATATTTTTAGCTTCTAAAAGAGATTGCAAGAAACATATAGTCCTTTAATGACAAGGCAACTAACCCAGGAACCCCATGAAATGCATCAAAACTTAAGACCATGTTTAGATAACAGACAAAGAAGGTCCTACAAAAATACCCCATAAAATTTTGCCTAAACACTGATTAATAACTTGTCTATTGTTAATTTTAAAATGAGTGCACTTGAATATGGAAAGGTATTATTTCATTGCTCTTTTTAATGGAAGAACAAAAGCAACTGTGAGTAAAATTTGCATTAAATGTATACTAATATTTTCATAAAATTATTTCAATTATCCATGAGATACCGTCCCAGTTTCTTTAAAAAGATATTCAATTTTACTTTTGTATTCGTGTCTCTTCTTCCTTTTACCAGTTCACAGCTCGAAAACCCTTACGTAACTAAACCTAACCTAAACCAATGATCTTTTCATAGGAGCAATATTCTCTTTTACTTAATGGCTTTTAATCTTTCTTTTATAATTTATATACTCTACAATGTCCTAAGTTAACCCTGCTAATGCTAAAAGTTAAAATAATTCTCATTAAACTCGTATTAATGTTTAGAGAAAAACCTACGTTTGCTTATTTAAACCTGAAATTTGTATTTTTTTATTTTTAGGTTACTGCCAGATTGTAAAATTATTTGTACTATACGGAAAACACTAGAAAGTGTCTGGATTTAATTGATTTTTCAAGCTGGTGTATTATTTAGGAAATATATTTTATATAAACTGGGAGTATTTTTAAGAGCTTATCTGCAAAAATATTCAAGGACAAAAACTTAGTGTTTATAAAAACAACGTTTATATACTCAAATGTACTTTTTTTTATTGTAAACCTAAGAATTAAAATAAAGGCAAAAAAATAATATTGATTGTTTTTATTATTTTTTACAAATTACAAAAGCTTGGTAATTTATGTGTGAGTCATGTTGGCCATTATTATTTTGATTATTATCGATCATTTGATATGATTCTTGAACTATTATGCAATTTTGACTTCTGGAATGGTCCTAAGGGATATTCATAGTCTTCTAGAGTCCTACAAATAAAATTATTATTATTAAATGAAAAAAGAAAACAACTAGCAATAAAAGGTTTTGATAATTTAGGTACTCTTTGTTTAAAATCATGCAAGTAACAAATGTGTTTTGCTATCTTTGGGTACCTATTTATTTCAACTAATAATAATTACCGATATGTACTGACAATTTATAGTAATTCTCTTGAAAGGGAGCAACTATGATTTTGCCCAATATCAAAAACATTCCTATTCTCACTATATTCCCCGTCTTTTGCACAAAATTCTTAATATAACAGTAAGTTAGAACATACTATTTAATTAAGCAGCAAAAAAAAAATAACCAGCCCCTTTTTTATTAGTTCTGTGCCCCTGTATATCAAATTTGGTCAAAATGGGGGTTGCTCCAACTTTCGAGACAATTACCCAATTTGCATAAATAAGACAAATATTTTTTAAAATATTACCTTTTTGAACTAAAAAGAAATTTACCATAAATGTTTTTTTCTAAATAGGTATGAGTTTACTTTAGTTTACTTACCTTAAGTAATATTTTAATGTAGTTTGCTAATCTCCATTTCCAGTCTTTGTCCTAATCTAACATTCCGTACAAGTAGGTACGTAACACTCAATAAAGGCCTTCTTTTAGAAAGTATAAATGGAAGATGGTAAAAAGTTATATGCAATAACTTGTTAGTTACTTTTCCAAAGCAATAAGTAATTTTTGATAGTTTTTCTTTTCAATCTATATTTTGACAACTCACATATTAATTTTACTCCAAATGAGCTTCAGGCTACCGCTTTCACGCTCTTTTTCGCTTTTGCGCCGACGGAGCTGCAGGAGACGGCTTCACGAACCCTTTTGGTTATAGGTTATGTGATTTAGAAACTATTTTGCTTACAAATGATTATTCTGGCTGCTGGAGGACCATGTTAATTATTTATTTGCTTCTTGTATTTCAGTTAAACTGTATATTTTGATTTTAATAGCTTAGTTAACCGATTTTTTCAACTTTAATTTCACTTTAAAGGAATTTTAGGTTATGTAATGACCACAAAATACAAAAAGGTTAGAGAAATGTCAAATTAATGTATTCCAACCGGCAACATTTTTGCTGCTATTGGCAACAAAAGCACTCGGATGGGCGTTCGAACGTCGTAACTTGAATCTTTTGAATTCAAGTTACGACGTTCGTGGATGGGCGACAATAGCGTTCTGTTTTATCGACAGAGCGGCAGTTCAATATGGCTACCTTTTGTTTTTATTTTGAAATTATTTTACATTTACTAACATTATTTTATTTAACAAGTAATCAGAATTGCCGAAAGAAAAAAATATGAATTTTAGGTTAATAAAGTTTTAAAATGTGAAAATAAATTTTTGCTTTTATTTTTTAAATAAAATTAGAACATTTAAATTACTTGCAAATAAAATAAATATTAGAAAATGTCAAATTGGATAGTCTTTAGTAAATAAAAGTAATTATTTTAAAGTTTAAATTTAAAAAGTGTTTTATTTTTACAGAAAAACTGTTAAGTACAATATACAATAAAACTACACAAATGCATAGATTTTTACACTATAAAATTAAAAATAAATGATTTACAATGTAAACAATATTAATTATATATTTTCAAAGAGGTTATCTTTAATCGGGATGCCACGAACCAGTACTTTGTATTTGTGATCTAAAAACAAAATAATATACATACAAATATTTTTTAGATCAAGATACTGCTATGAAATGAAATGGAAAATCTATATTTGTTCAGAGATCTTACAATTTCACAATAATAATGCCTATTGGGTGTAGGATATGTCATAAATTGTTATTTGTACTATCTATTGAAGTATTTTATTCTGAAAAAAACAACTCTGTGTTTAACTGCAAAAATCTAAGGCTCTCGTTAATATGATTTTACTGGTGTAAGGTTAGATGGTGTAATTTAAACAGATTTTAAATAATAAAAAAAACATTTTCATAAGAACAATGTAAACAATATAACCAAATTAAAACTTTTCAATCTTATGAGCATTCTTTTCACATAGTATTTAAACTTAAGTTAAACTTGTCCTCATGTGGGTAAAACCATCTTGAAGAGGATTGTGATTTTTGCACTTAAATGCAGGATGAGCCACGAAAAGTCTGATGTCTTTTCACAATACACTGCGAGTGCTATAAAACAAAAAATTTTACAGGAATTCTTAACACAAATAATATGCTAAATTATGGTCTTAATCATACTCTGTTTAATGATAACAGTACATAATTATTCTGACTTTACCTACCCTAATCATAAAAAAACAAAACAAGGGCTTTATATTTTAATTTTACAAAAACTCCAACAAAGTGAAAACATTTTTGAATGTATTCCATATTAGTGTTTTACTAAACTGAAAGTAACGATAATCTGATAAAAATAAAACAGAAATCTACTTAAAAAATATGAAAGGATTCTTAATACCAATACAGAAATTACTAAACGAATGTGTCTAACCGAGGTAGTCATTCCATTAAATCAAGGGCCCTTATGTAACTATATTCAAATAAAAGAGATACATTAATTGGCTTTTTGTTAATTTACAAGCATTTACCCACCCCAAGACATAATTAATTTTTCTCTGACATTATCTAATTAATTTTTACCACCACCTTAACTTATACGGGTTAGCTAAATAACATAACATAAAGGCAATGTGAGGAAAAGAGACAATCTAACCAAATACCGGCATGTAAACATGCATGACAAATAGTGCTTGTTTTGTCATTCTATTACTGGCCGATATACCAAAACCTATTGCTCATGAAGCATAATAACTAATAACACTTCACATTTATACCTACAATTCCTGAAGACATTTAAAAACCATATTAAAGTATTATTTGTAGACAGAAATACCTGCAGTGTGCTGATCACTTTAAACATTAATTCGAACATGGTTAAAAAACTTACCAGATCAATACTGAGTAGAATAAAGATAAAGCCTTTATTTGTTTGATCGAGTTGACAAAAAACATTGATGTTTTACGCAATGTAAAGCATTTTAAAACAAACCTGCTACAACGGATCGATGGTATCAAGATTTCTGGCCCTAAAATGTTAAAATGAGGTTAGAATAACTTATCCATCAAAATTTAGTAATTAAAAGTGTTTAAATCTTTGAAGCTAATAAATAAATATACAAAATATGATACTTACTAAAATTCAGCACGAATATATCCAAAAACTTCAGTTTTATTTAAAGAAATAGCAACAAGTGGACCAGACAAACAAGCCAAACACAGCAACCATTAAAAATTAAAATAGAGTAATGCGCACACGTGGTGGACACGCAATGGCGTGAATTACTGTTTCAAAAAATAATAAACAGTGGTTGTTTTGCATAGAAATCTTGAAAATATATATTTTTAGGCTTTTATTAAAGTATTTTTAAAATATTAATTTTATAATGGATAATTCTTATTTTAAATTAAAAATCCATAATTTAAATTTCCCGCGGAATGAGATTTGGCAACATAAGCACTCGGATGGGCGACTTCGCCATATTCACAAATTTCGCTGTTGCCAATTTTGTAATCCAATTGACACCCACCTGGTAATGACTTTGAATTTTGTCAGATGTCAGATGGTAATACAGATTTCTGTTTTATGACCGCCTGTTTTGAAAAACAAGTGAAGGTTATTCGTTCGTTAAAGAAAAACAGATGAAGGTTATACGCTCCTGGAACGAATACGTTCAGCGAACGAATGAGTTCAATTTAGTGGAATTGAGGCCCTGGTTGGTTACATATGTTTATAATGCAGTTTTGTAAACAACGTTAGAAGGTATTGATTACAATCAGGTATCCCCTTTTTTAGAAAGTATAAAATTTGTCACTTTTGACAATAGGATTTCGACAAATTTATCAATCGATTACCTATAAAAAAGGAAAGCATAAGTATAAGATAATTTAGTTGTCCAAATATCATTAATATTATAGCAATGGTTTAAATGTATTGAATGAAAAAATATATATATTTTTTATTATGACTTTAAAGGTTTATAACTTTCTAACGAAGCGCGATGAACTTTTTATTTATAAAGTACTAACAGTATTTCGCCTTACCAGGTATCAAAGGTTAATGAATTAAAACTTAACTTTTGTCATTTTGTAAAAGCTGAAGTTTATATGTTACTTGCGTACCTATCAGAAGATATTACTCCAGTCGGCAGACAGTTTTGAGAATTCCAACCCCATGGAAACAAACATTTTATGTGGGCTTATGGTCCGAGGAAGTCCAATTTTTTGTTATTAACGAGATATAACAAAATTCTTTTTTAGGATTTGTAGGGTTTTCAAATAGGCATGTCCTAAAAATATTTCGATGTATACAGAGCGTCCCAAAAAAGTTATTGCTGTGAGGTAATTTTTTAAAAAAAATGTTTTTGCAACGCTCTGTATATAACAATATATGTTTAAGTAATGCCAATTTAGAATCCCTACAACTCCTATTTAAAAGTTTTTGTGGTATCTTGGTAAATAACAGAAATATTGAGCTTCATCGGACCATAAGCCAACATAAAAATGTTTGTCTGCCATGGGGTCGATATTTATGTAAAATATTCAATTTTTAATAGTTTGGGAAATATGGCCATCTTCAGGAATGTAATAGTAAACCTCTTTTTTTTAACACACTGTAATAGGCTATCTTTTTTAGTTTTGAAAATATGGCCATCCATATTTAAAAAATATTAGATATAATCTTTATCCACTGCACTAAACTTACTGCTTTTATAGTCCGGTTAATTTAGACATTGATCCTTGCAAAATTCCCAGAAAGCTGAAAATTTGCATAGATGTTAGGGACACCATTGTTTAAAAATTTGTGAAAAGTCCCCATCGATCCCATTGTTGCTAAAAATTTTATTCACGGTTAAAGTTTTCAAAAATGGGTTTTTAAATTTTTTAACGAAACGGTGAGTTTTATGATAAAAATATAACAGAAAAAATTGTAGATCATGCAATTATCTACAAAAATTATCCCAAAACTTTTTTCGTAACGTCAACCATTTTTGAGAAAAGACGATTGCAAAATATAAAATAGCAAACAACAACTTTTGTCAAACATTTATAATAATAAGTCTCGGGTAATTACATTGCTAAACGAAAATGAACCGCTGGACATATATTTCAATCAAGCAAGCTGACAATGATGCTGCTATACTCATTATAGAAACTGCAATAAATCAATTCAATCCAAGTGATATGAATGTTGATTGTTGGTGAAGATGTTGATCTACTGGTATTACTTACTGCACAAATTCCAATTGATTTTTTTTATTATTTGAAACCCGGCAAAAGTCAACAACCATCGAAAATATTTTCAAATACGAGTTTATCAGATTATTTTAATAAACATCATATACTATTTTTAAATGCTATGACTGGCTGTGATGTAACATCAGCAATGCTTCGAAGGGGTAAAAGAACAGTTTTTAAGTTGTTCGAAAAAGAAAATTTTATTACTTGTACACAAGCTTTCGAAGATATCAATTATTCACCAGAAACTCTAATCTCTAACGAAATTCGCTTTCCTCTGTCTGTATATGGAGCTTCAAAAAATTACTTGCATAGACAAATTATGTCACATATTTTTGCAAAACAAACACTTAATAAAATAATAAAAAACGTCTGCAATTAGCTTGCCTTTCTCCAATCTCGGCTTCTGCTCACATATATATATATATATATATATATATATATATATATATATATATATATATATATATATATATTTTTTTTATCGTGTATTATTACCAGGTTCAGGTGTGGCTGGGTAATCAACTGAACCCAAAAGAATGGGGTTGGAAGCAGGTCAATAATGTATGGGAACCAATCCTTACTCTCATTCTTCCTGCGCCAGAAAAGCTCCCTAATTCTATTTTTTGCAACTGCAAAAAGAGGTGTAACTTGAAATGCGGCTGCAAAAATGTAGGCTTATTTTGTTCACTAGCGTGCACCACACCACTTGTCAAAGCCAATCGTATGACGATGATTGTGAATAAGATCTATTTATAACTAGACATCCATTAAATTTTACTAGAATAGACCGTATTATTTGCTTCCCTCTATCCTGCTTCCTATGAAAACATTAAAAAACGGGCTACCTCATAGGTGGCATGGACACATGTACATATTATGGACAATACAGCGGCAGCGTAAGAAAATTTTGTTATTGTTTTTTTTTCAAAAATGGTTAGCGTTATGAAAAAAAGTGAAGGTACAATTTTTGTAGATAATTGCATGACCAAAATTTTAATTCAATATATTTTTATCGTTTCATTTCGCTAAAAAATAAAAAAAAACGCATCTTTGCAACCTTTGACCTTGAATACAATTTTTAGCAACAACGGGATCAATGGGGACTTTTCACAATTTCATAACAATGGTGTTCCTAATATTTATGCAAGTTTTCAGCTTTCTGGGAATTTCTGCAAGGGTACTGCTATTTTTACAGCTAAATTGACCGGACTTTTATAGCTTAGACAAATGTGAATATAATAGGATTTTATCATAATTTTTAGATTCAATGGCCATATTTTCAAACTACAAGAGGCCTTACACCAATGCTATCTGTATATTATTGATTATTTTTAGACTTACAATATATAACAAAAAAAAAAAACAAAAAAGTATATATTTTGTTGAATCGGTTCAGTCATTGAAAAGGAACGGGTATGTCTTGACAAAAAATTAAATTTAAATTGAAATTTTAATTCTTGCTAATAAATATTTATTTCTTTCTGTAAGATGCTACTAAAATTATTACTGAATTTGCCCCCTCCTTATTATTCGTCAGCCATCATCCCATTTATATTATAATTTTAATAACTTCATAACTTTCTTGCAATGGCCTACAAAGCAGATATTTTTAACTCGTTTGAAAGTTTCGATCCTATACAGATGCCCTATGCTGTAAATTTAATTAAAAAGTTTTTTTGTAAAAGCGAATAATTCAAATTATGAAAAAAAAGTTTTTTAGCTATTTTTTTAAAAATTTTATTGGGCTTCTAGTACCAAACTTAAATTTTTAAATTGGTAAATGTATTACAAGTAATTTGTTTAAAAAAATAAAAAGGACTTAATTACACAACAACTTGTTTCGCCTAACTTACCGCTAAATGATGTAAATGAACGGATAATAGATTCTTTTGAAACATTATGTTTATTTTCTAAATGGTTTCTTAAATTTTCATTGCATTTAAATGACGTATTACATCCTTCTAAACATTTAAAACTTCCCACATCCTTATCATATTTAACGTCCGAAGATGCAGTTTCATGAGTCTCCCTTTGGTGCCGATTAAAATTACTTTGATTGGAAAACACTTTTTCACATTTTAAACAAAACGCACCCATCTTGGTTTCGTTAACACATAAAACGGAAACTAAAATAAAATAGACAACATGGTACAACACAAGTTCCAAAAATATAATGAATTGTAACTGCTGATTTTTTAAATTTTTGACAGCAGGACTAACTGTAGGAAACTTGGCAACAAAGGATTGCAGTCAAACAATTACGGAGTTCTCGAATATTGATACCACCATATATGAAAACGGCGCTGTAACCCAGCCTGTTAAAGTCAAATGTTTCAATGTTTACTTGACTTACTTACAAACTTAGATTTTTGGCACAATGTTTAAAAATTGCATGTAATTTTTAAACATTGTGCACAAAAATCCTAAGTTTGTAAGACAATGTTTTGAGTAAGATTTTTCTTGGAAAATAGTTAAATGTACAATAATTTAATAAATTGCAACAGACATGACAGTTTTTATTTTGAAATCGAAAAATTGAGACCGCGAAGCGGTCGAGGATTTTTTAAAAATTATTTTCCATAAAATTATTTGCCAAGCCAATTTTACAAAAATATTTTGGTAGTTTAATCAATTTAAATTTGAAGGTCGAGTGGTATACGACTAGATTATTTCCTGAAAGACTTATAAATAATCCAACAAAACAGAATTTTACTAATAATAAAGTTGGACAATTTCTTTTAATTTTGACAACTGGGTAGTTTGGATGACAGAAATTTATTCGCGGTTAAACAGCACATGTGTTTTAATCACTTATATAAACAAAATTTATCCGAAAAATAGTGGTTTCTGATTGGTTTATTTTCTATAGAGGAAAATAATCATATATTATATCACAAAACCTATAAATTTAATCGATTAAACTACCTAACAATATTTTGAGTAAGATTTCCTTGGAAAATATTTGAATGCACAATAATTTAATAAAAACACGAGACCGTGCAGCAGTCGAGGGTTTTTATTTTGAAATCAAAAACTCGAGACCGCAGGGTTTTTAAAATTATTATCCATGTAACTATTTTTCCAAGCCAATCTTACAAAAATATTTGGTTAGATTAATTCATTTAAATTTGTAGGTCGAGTGGTATACGGCTATATTATTTTCTGAAAAACTTACACTAAAGTCAACAACACAGAATTTTATTAATAATAAGTTTGACAGTTTCTTTCAATTTTGACAACTTGTTTGCATGACAGGAATTTATTCGTTTATTATCTAATCAAAATGTATCCAAAAAATTGGTTGTTTTCGATTGGTCTATTTTCTATTGAAGGAAATAATCAATAGAAAAATGGAGAGTTGATATGACATTTTGCTGGTGTAAAACACTCTAGAAAAATGGTATTTATTTTTTCCCGAGCTGTGTATAATGTGGATACGTCATTTAGATTCAATCAGAGATCGATTAATAAAAGAATCCCCTAATTATAAAATAGTAAACTGGGTATTTTTATTTATTTTTTAAATTTTTATGATCGAAGATTTTAGTATAATCGAAAATAAATTTATAAAAAGCTTACCAGATCACATGTTTACATTCGTATCAGACTTAGGTTTAGGAAATAGGATTAGGAGATAATTGTGTAAATTAATAACGATAGAATGATTAAAACAATAAACATAAATGCGAAATACTGGTTGCTATTCCGGATTAACACCTGGCAACAGCGTATTAAGCGAGATTTTATCCTTTGAGCGAACAAGAACCTTTAAACTCAATAAGCGATGTTACCAATATAACTTAAGCTTCCTTCATTTTTGAATTTATGATGAATCAAGATAAGACAATGATTTTTTTTATGATTTAATAACAAATGTTGCGATAAATTAAAAAATAGTCATTATTAAAAACTATTGTGATGTTAACATGTACATGTGGTACTTGGTGGTATAACAGTGTTGAGTTTTGTTTATTGAGGTTCCAGTAATATATACTTTTGTAAGTATACATGGTGATTTATTAAGTATTTGGTTTGTTGTAACATTATTATAAAAAAATATAAAAGTAATTATTAAAAAAATGTTTTTACGTAGTCAGGGATATGTAGTTAAGTGGATTTTATTTGTACAAAATGTCACCATATAGTCTGGTCAACATGTACCTTTTTGGGTAAAATTTTTACATATATTCTCCGAAAATTACGACTGTGGTGTCATTCGATTTGGAATAATATATAGAAAGTTTAAGGAAAAGTCCCGAAAGGGGCCGATAAAAATTGCAAAAGTTATAAACAATAAATGAAAAAAAGTTAGTAGGGGTTTGGTTTTTTTAATATCTCAAGAACTATAAAAGATATTTAAAATTAAAAAAAAGACGAAGAATTTTTCTAAAAAAAGTCCAACCTCTCGGAACTGTATTTTGAATATTTATAATTTTTACAGAGCCCCAAAAATAGCCCTAAAAGCGGGCAGTCTGACTTCCGCGCGAAGTCCGTCCCTCGGACACGGCAACAAAAAAAATCATTTTGTCATATAAAATGAAAGTTTAAAAATAAATAAAATTTGGCACAATTAGGATACATAAATAACTAATTATCCGCCAGCCAAAAATTGGTATTCCCATTTTTCCATTAGTTAATTAACAACTTTTTTAAATTCTATGTTAACATATAGATTCTTCCACCAGGGGGTATTAATGGGGGTAAAGCCTGTTGATGTCCAAAAATTTTATGTGTAAGATCAATTTTTAAAGTTAAGCTACACCAGCATAATGGCCACAGAAAAATATTTGTTTTTTTGCATTTTTGTGATAAAACAAACGATTTTCAATTGTTTTTTCTTAGTATATCTTACTACCAGCTTTAGTGATATGTACAGTTAGAATCTTAAAAGATTCCCCCTTTATCTTTTGAATGGGACAAGTTATTGAGATCGGGTAAAATTTGAGTAAAAGTGTGTCACATAAACTACTCTTTGACATAAAAATAATTTTGTTTTAGAAGGTAGTAGCAACTTTTTTTCAAATGGAAAGAGGGGTCACGTGGCATCACCATTTTATGTTTAAAAATCGGTCCAGTCGTTCTAGAGTTTGGCGTTTGAAGTTTAGCTTCAATTTGTACATATATTGCGGTTTTTAAAAGTTCTTTTCCCCTTAACTTTTAAATGGGTGAAGATATCGAGATCGGGTAAAATTTGTGTAAAATGGTGTCACTTAAGCTACTTTTTGGCATTAAAATAACTTTGGTCACGTGGTCTAATATTAAGGGGCACTGACAACTTTTTGTAAGTAGCAATGGACGTCATGTAGCACCTTGTTTTAAAGGTCCTTGAATTCTCTACTTAACGCCACTTTGTTTTTGAAAATAGGCAACGCCGTTCTAGGCTTACAAGCCAATTTCATTAAAACCGCATTGTTTGTACGGTATTTAAGCCAAATTTCAAACGGTTCTAAGTGTGGAACGGGTGGGCCGATTTCCAAAAATAAAGTGGCGTTGAGTAAAGAATTAAAGGGCCTTTAAAACGAGGTTCCACATGGTTCCCATTTCTATTTGAAAAAAAGTCCCATTCAAAAGATTAAGTGGTAACTATTTTAATATCATCACTGTAGTAAGTCTACTATCTACTAGGAATTTTCTGAGGATGCCAACCACTCGCGCTGGCGAAACGTCAAGGAAATAAAATCTACAACGACGACCACTAGAGCCAAAAAACTTAAGTTTATCATCACTGTATTTTTTTTTTTTTGGTAAAAATGATATATTCACATGAGGCGGTGTGTGTGTGTGTGTGCTGTGGCCAATGTGGCATGTGTGCCATGGCAAAGGCCGTGCCCGCCGGGTTAAATGTGTCCCCAAGGATGGATGGATTCATACAAAATATACGGTTTTTAAAGGGGAGACATACTTTTGGCTTAAATGAAATATTTCTTTA